>BJCN01321865.1:1847-12830 GCA_018326445.1 Flaveria brownii
ATAAGTAATCTTTTGTGCTACCAAATATTAGGCTGGACGTAGGGGGTTCTAAACATGATTACATGAACACAATTGAGGCTCTAAATATCATTATAAAATAATTAAAGGGGACTATAAACTCAAAGGGCTCCAAGCTTTTAACGAACGCCAACACAAGCTTTCATGTATTATTGTATTAATAGAGCCTCAAACATTAGTTATGCACTAAATTTGATTTAAAAGAGGTTTTAGTGAAATGTTCTTTCATCTACGTGACATTTAGACATTTTAATTAAACAACCATTACGTATAGTTGAAAAAAAATTTAATTATGTTAATTTAAATACAAGTGTTATCCAATGATAATTAAAAAAATTAATTATGAATCAATTTGCCAATCTTTACTTGATTGACCTGCTTATTGATTTTAGGGTCGTTCTCGCATCAATTTGTGAAAGATAGAAAAACCTTTTAATAAAAATGTAGATTGCATAGAATAAAACAACAAACTACATACACCATATATAAGACATATATGCACGCACGATGAACAAAGATATTGCTAAACAGTTTTGATACATGATACTATTATATATTTGCTTGTCATATAGTACCTAATTGATACTCGTTTTGTATGTTATTTACGCATCTATGATCTAAGAATCAAATTATCAAACACCTTCAAACACTAAACACAAGAACATAACCAACGGGTTTACTCGTGCTTTGATAAAATCTAAAACGTATAATATGTATTATTGTATACCTATAAGTACATGTGTAACATCCTATGCACTAATTCTTGTGTGTTGTTGTTTAAGATATTTATAATGGCATGATGTTTCATCAAGAGTTGTAGAAAGAGTTTTGATTATGTTTTAGATCTCGTACTATTAATCAATATCATATAATTACCTTTTAGCAGTGTTATAATAACCAGCCTAGTCGGCCGATTAATCAGTGATTAATCGCTAGTCGGTCGGTTACCTTGGCGATTTCATGTAATCGGTGGATAAAATCGGTAATCGTATTCGGACAAAATTTGACTGAGTCGGTCCAAATCGGTCCAAATCGGACAATAATCGGCGGCTAGGTTCCGGCCTAATCCCGGTCACATTTTGGTCAGATTTTGGCCAAATGTTTGAAATTACGGTCAAACCTTGAAAATTTTTACCAAATGCGTGTAATTTTGGTCAAATGTGTTTGCATATATATAAAACTGAACATTTTTATAGAAATTCCATATAAAAATGAGTTATACATATAAAACTGAAAATTACTTATAAAAGTTCCAATCCGATTAATCCCTAGTAATCCCGATTAATCGCTAGTCGGTAACCCATCGCCCGATTAGCACTTAGCGATTTTTACAACGTTGATTTTAGACTGTATTTCAAGAGAGCATAAGAACCCGTTTAACATGTACATGTAACTATATTACCCTATTATGAAAAACACAGGCTGATGAACAGTGTCCAGTGCCAGCGTGGCGGGCACTGGTTGGTTTTTTTTTGTTTGGTCGCCGGTTCCTTTGGTATTTATTTGTTATTAATCATTGTTGGTCAGTGTTTCTTGCGTGGATCAGTTGGTTGGGTGTCTTTGCCTTTTTTTGGGGGGTTAACGATTCGAATCTCGCCCCCATTTTTTTTCCCCTCCGCCCTTATAAGGTTAGTGGGACACGTGTTCGTCTTCCCTTTCTTCGTTTGCCTACGTGTTCTTTACATGTCGGCCCTAATATTTCAGTTCGATGGTTCACCGTCATCAGATCTGTGCTCTGATTTGCATGTTCATTCGCACGCTGATTCTCTGGCTTCTTCGCCGGTAGTTTTCCCGCTCTCCTTCTCCATTGTCCTTTGTGGAAATGGTTTTTGTAGTTTGAAAGATGTGCTGAAATTGTCGACTTCGTTTTCACCTTGATTTGCAGGTTTGTTTGCGCTGTGATTTGCGGGTTTGTCGTGCTTTCTTCTTCGCCGGTATTATTTCTGTTCTTCGTCTGCATTTTCATTTGTTGAAATCAGATTTATGCGTTATCTGATTTTTAATTAAGACTGGACCTTTTGGTAGCGTTGTGAGAGTGGCTTTCAGAGAATACTCGGACTGGGTTATAGCCTAAACCTCATCTTAACCTCATATATTTCATCATAAAGGAAAACGAAATTGAGGTCACCTAAATCGTCTGAATCTGAGTTCCCATCCATTCGTCTGAATATGTTGCAAGGTACGGGTATAAGGATCGCAAAAGGGATGACAAATTTGAAAAGAAAATACTTGATGACTTCTTTTTGATTGCAAAGCTCGAGTCCTAAATAACAGCAGCTCAATCTTTTATCATCACAAATCAACAATAGCTTTGGTTCTTACATCATATTTTCATTCATTTGTAATGGCCTGTCCATTGTTATTACAGTGATCACAGCAAATACATTAATCTGTACTCCTGCTTATTACACACAAACAAATTGGGAATTTCTTATTTTAAGTTCAGGACCATCGCTCAGTTGGTTGGGATGAACCAAATAGAAATATTATATTTTTACTCCTTTCTAATACTCTGTACATTGTCGTTAGAATGGTTACAACATCCATATTAACTTGCGAATTTCCTACTTTACGCTCACCCCAACACAAATTAATTTTACTCCTACAAAAAACAGACCAACTTTTATCCTTTCAAAGTATATATTTCACTGCTGAGTACGTCCCTCTAAACTGTTTTCTTACACCATATTTATGTTAAATAAAAAATTCTTGATTTTATGTTTGCTGCTATCTTTAGTGGTCATTGCTATGAAATTTGAATAAGCATATGTTATGTTTATCACTTTTATGTTCACAGTTATTGTCCTCAAAAATATTTGTTGATCAGTTTGCGTTCACTGCTATAAATTTAGATCACTTTTATGTTCACTGACATTGTTCCTGTTCACTGCTATGAAATATGAAATAAACATCTGTTATGTTTATCACTTTATGTTCACAGATTTTTGTCCAAAAAATATGTATCGATCAGTTTGTGTTCACTGCTATGAATTTACATGGATTTTATGCTCACTAATATCATTAATGTTCACTGCTATGAAATATGAAATAAGCATCTTTTATGTTTTACTGAAATGTTTCTATCACAATGTCGCAATTATAGGGAACCGTTTTTACCATCAAAGCAGTCGTAACTGAGATACAGATGAGTAAAGAGTGGCATACTATGGGTTGTCCTAATTGTGATCAATCCCTCATAAAAACTGGAAATTCATGGTTCTGTTCAACGCATGGCAACATCAACTCACCGACTGAGATGTATGTACTCTACACCTATTTCAAAATACTAATACAGTATACAACTAACAGATGCATCTCCTACAGTTACCGAATCAACGCCACAATCTCCGATAATACAGGAGGGATTCCCGCCTTATTATTCAATGATCCATCTGCAAGGCTTATCAGAATGAGCTGCAAAGACTTATTGGCAACGGACAACCCTGACATCACCCTACACAACATCATAAATAAAGAGGCTCTGTTCCATCTTCAGGCAAACAAAAACAACAGAACAACAACTGTCCGTTCCACTGTTCTCAAAGTTGACATGCTCACAGTCACACCGGCACCAAAAACACCATCAACACATCACTCTTTACAAAGGATTGAGGCAAGTACATCAACAAAACGACCACAACAAGATGAAAGTAAGAAACAATATTAAAATTTTTGTCAAAATATCTACACCACTCCTTCATATTAATAACTAATGTCTACACTACCAGGTCCACCAAATACGAAAAAGACAAAAGACGCCTAGCAAGTCACAACAGCACTCTTTTGCAGCCGGCATCAGCTCCACCTTTTGATAGACAAACAGTAGCGAATGACAACTTGAAATCCTACAAAGACTGGTTATTTTGTTTTAACTACGCAGATGCCTGCGAATGAAGCGCAACAAACGAAAACAAATACAGGCTACGGTGGCACTTTTGATTGTAGCCGACAATTAACAATGTAAATAACTACTGTATATAATATCGCGCAACGCGCGCGCGTACTGTTTCCCACCTAGTTATTGGTGAAACTAACAAATGAGAGTACGGACACGATCTTGTAGAATGTCATTTTATTTATAGATGATAATAAAATAATGAGATCATATATTGTTTAAAGAGGTTGCATGTGAAGTATATAAAGTGGCATTTCTGAAGCGGGGGCACTCCTTCATGAGTGGTCGCAATCATGCAAACTGGCTTCATTATCTTCACATACACCTACTTTCACACGTGTACGGATACATTTTAATCTATTGCTCGGGGATAAAATAAACACAAACAAATGAACACGTGTATAAAATTGTTTAGAGTTAATCTCAGTTTTGATCCGCGTGTTTTGCAAATTGACTCCATTTAAGTATCAACGTTTATTTTGTCCCCACTTTAATACCAACTTTTAAAAAAGTTGTATGTTTCAGTCCAATTTTCGAACGGCGTGAGAATGTGTCGTTAAATCTCACTCACTTGATCCCCACCTGAGGGTATTTCGGTCGATCTATAAGTTGTTCTACCTGCTCATTGTTCCGCCGGAATATTCCCATTTAAAAGATTTCTAGCAAGATCAATAATCTTGAGTTTCTTGAGCTCCGACACATTTTCGGGTAGGATTCCGGCGAGTCTACTCCGGGAGAGTGTAACCTCTTCAAGATTCGTCAACAAACCAAACCCACTGAAGATTTCACCGGAGACGTTACTTCTGGTGTCACCAGCCTCCGTAAGCTCGTAATGTGGGTGAAAGACTCTGGCAACGACCCGAAAAGATTCGGGGTTTTGATGAACACAAGCTCTTCTAGACCCGACCCGAGTTGGGAAAAGGCTTGTAGCGAAACGGGTCGGTGGGTGAGGTAGTTGTAGAAGAAGAGTTTGCGGAGGTGAGGGAAGGATTGGAAGATTGAAGGGTCGGGTATGGTGGAGTTCGGGTTGCAGGGCGGGTTCGGGTTGTGGTCGGAGACGGATTCGAAGCTGAGTTCGAGGATGGTTAGGGTTCCGTCGTCGGTGGTGGAGGGGGCGGTGGCGTAGCCGCAGACAACGCCGTGTGGGGCGGAGGAGCAGAGGCCGTCAGGGAAGAGGGTCCGCCATGGGATGTCGGAGTTGAGTGAGTAAAGGAGTTTGTAGGCCAAGTCTTGCTTGACTGAGTTAAGACTCGGTTGTGAGTTGGTGAGAGCGAGTTGGGTTGTGAACAGTGGGATTATAAAGATGGTGAACGGAGATGATGATGGTGGTGATGATGAATTGATCGAAATACCCTCAGGTAGGGTGCACGTAAGTGGGATTCAACGGCACATTCTCACGCCGTTTAAAATTTGGACTGAAACAGATATTTTTTTTAAAAGTTGGTACTCAAGTGGAGACAAAATAAAAGTTGGTACGCAAGTGGAGTCAATTTGCAAAATACATGAAACAAAACCGAGATTAACTCAATATTTTATTTATACTTTGGCATTACTAGACGACTAGAGGTCGGTGCCGAGAATTCTCGAGATGCTCTTGGTCCGGGGTGAAAACAACAAATGAACCCTTAAACTACGACATATAAAAAATATAAACCAAATAACTTGTATATAAAAAAATTATAATATGACGATAACTGGTATAAAAGTAAACAAAGTAAATATTGTAGCAAACTGGTCTAATTTATGGCTTTCATAGCATTTTTGTATGTAAAGTACTCGATCAAGTTTTCATAATTCACTACTACTTTTGAAATCTTGAATGAGTTTTTTTCTTTAATTTAGGTATTTTTATATTAAATTAGTTAAATGATATTAGGCTAAACTATTTAAAATTTTAATAGTCTCTAAGATAAGGTTTAACATCCTAAAAAAATTAATTTTTATTGAGTTTGTTTGTAATATTTTTTAAATACACACACACATATATACAATACGGAAAAATTAATAATTTCAGGCCACTGAGGAGATCGCCTTGCACGGTCACCCACCCCGCCCCCGCTCATGGCTACCCATGTAGACAACAATCCCTTTATAGCTATTGCGTCAAATCTTTGGTATGCTGGAAAATAATATCCGCGTTCAAGCGGCACATCATCCACTCTTTAAGGCAAACATCAAGAACCACTGACACTCGCAACAACAAAATAATCATTGTTATTAACACCGTCACACAATGTATCAACCGTCTAACCGTTGGGCGGAATTCTTAAAATTAAATCAAGAAGAAGCTTTTAAGTTATATTCAATAACATCAAAAACAACAACAATACGTGCATACCAACTAGGATAACGTTAGATTATCTTTCTGTTTCTTTTATAATTTCTTACAAACATTCATCATAACATCATTAGCTTAACATCATCAATTTATGCAGAATTCTGCATGGTTTTTATCTAGCCTCGGGTCTCAAAGTAATTTTTTTAATATAGATATGGAGTTATGGACCTCTAATGGTATCGGGGGCACTCTAATGGTAATTCCTTCTCGATTAAAGACATCAAGGGTATGATCCTTCAATGCAATCACCATGGTGTAAGATTCATCCTATATTTGTCTTCTCCTTTAGAGACTTGATAGGGTCGTATAATACAATTTAGGGGATGAAAATAGGAAAAAAAATTATTAACGCTATTATTCAAATTAATTGTTGGTGTATATGGAGGTCAATGAATGATGTGGTCTTTAATCATAAGAGCAATAATGTTTCAAGGATTGTGGAGGGAGTAAAAATATTAAACTCTTTGTGGTTCAACGCGCGCTAGAATAAAAGGTATAGCCTTAGAGTGGTCCTTATGGACATTCTTATCTATAAGTTAAGTTGTAATCGGGAAGAGTCTTCCCTTGTTTTGATGTTATCTGTTGTAAGTTGTTCTTTGTTTTTTAGCCCGGTATATTTTATAAAATTTTCTTTGGCATATTTTATAAAATTTTCTTTGTCGTTCAACAAAAATCTATGATTTATAAATAAATTAACAAAAATGAATATAGGAAAAGAATGTAAAATAATTGCCCATCTTTCTCAAACACAAGTGCATGCATGTGCATCTTTGCAGCCTTTTCTTTTTCAGCAGTCACCACTTACGCCCCCATCCACCCATTCCTCAACCACACACGCTCTCTCTCCAATCTTGCTTCTATTTTATATTCTTTTAACTTTTGCGTTTACAACTGATTAATACCTTACTAACGCTTGTGAAACGAGATGTCAACTGTTCATACTTTATACTGATTTTTACATTTCAGGTTTGAGTCACTCAGAAACACAACCAAGGAGGAAACAACTGCTGTGAAAAAACTCCGTTGTGTCAAGTTTAAGCCCGAGATTTAAAAGATCTCAAACTCAAACCATCTATTGGCTATATATATTATTTTAAGTGGTGATTTGTAGATTATTAGTTAGGCATTTAATACCTTTAAGACTTTATAAATTATAGTTTAGGTTACGTGTTGTGGGCAATGTCAGGAGCCATAAAATAAAAGTGTCACACGTAGGCACCACATAAACGTTGGAGGTTTTCCGCCTTTATATTGTCGAATGTGTGTTGTGGGCAGAGGAAAAAAGCGATCAATGATACGGTATTTACAAAGCTAAAAAGTTTAATTTCTAACCACATTAACAGCTCCCACGGCTACTCAACCAACCCATCAACTACATCTTTCCCACTTCACGTCATGATACGTTTCACGCCATCTAGGGTCACACCCCTTCACGCCCCGTGTGGTGTTGTGTTCAAGTCGTGCCCATGATGACGTGTACATGTATCGCGCTCAAGCTACAAACCATAACACAAACTGTAAGGTTATAACCATGTAAACTATAAAGTGCACTTAACCAACCTCTAACAGTACATCATTGCACACGCAGTGACGGAGCTTGAACATTAACGTAATGGGGCAGTAGTGAAATTAATATTTTTTAAGGAGGCGAACTCGATATTTATATAAAAATATACATTACCAGGTCAAAAATCTACACTACCGGACTAAAATTTAATACTACCTGTACTTCGCCATTGTGCACACAAGCGAATCGAACCTCGACTACATAATTGAGAAACCATTATACACATCTAAATACCGAAAACCGAAAAAAGCAGATGTTTCCTTTTATATAACACAACCACCCCACATCTTTGTAACTAAAAAGTAAAAACCTTACGAACGTACTCTTCTTTCCTCTTCAAGCATCCGTTCGTACACACATGGAAACTGGGTGGACGACCGCCGTCAGCGGCGGCGACGGCGTTGCAGTCGCCGGTGGTGGTGGTGGTGGTGATGACGTCAGGGGACACAATAGTAACTTCACAAACAATGCATGGGATATTTACGACATTAGTACCACCCTCACTCCAACACTTGCACATTATAATTACACCACCACCACCACCACCACCGTGCCGGAGGCGCGTGTACTCCACGCGCTACTCTCCACCCCCACCCCCACCACCACCACCGAAGCCGGAGTAATCCGCCACCGGATGCCGGACCCACACATGATGTGTTTGAAGCTGGGGAGACGACACTACTGCGACGGCGCCGTCGTGCTTGACCGTCGTGCGACGGCGGAGCCGTCATCGTTGACCACCGCAAGAAGCAGCAGTTATACGGCGGCGAGGGTGACGTCATCGACGAGGTGCCAGGTGGAGGGGTGCAACGTGGCACTTGGTGGGGCCAAAGAGTACTACCGGAGGCATAAGGTGTGTGAAAACCATTCGAAGGCTCCGGTGGTGGTGGTGTTGGGGATGCAACAGCGGTTTTGTCAACAGTGTAGCAGGTTTAAAACCCTTAATTTTTGTTATTGTTATTGCCTTTGTTAGTGAGTCGAGGTCTCTTTGAAACCGGTCTCTCTATCTTTCTAGATGAAGGAAAGACTCGTCACAACATATCCTCCTAGACCCAGTAGAATATATGGGTATGTTTGTTTGTTTGTTTATAATTAAAATAACATATTATATTTTTTTATACACCTAGAAAATGTTAGAAAATCAGGTAGGTTGAAACACAACTAGAAATCTCACACTAAATAATTAACTCAAAACAGGAACAAAACTCGATTATTATGTGGAAAACATTTTCACGACTTTTTATTAATGTGTCGATTAAGCTCTTAAAAATACAAAGAAGTTAATGATTTTATTTATAACTAAACAATTCTTGAAAACTAAGTAACCTATTTAATAAAACCGATAAACATAATCAAGTAAATAAAATTGTATAATTATCTATCCTAATAACTTGATAATTATCTTAAACTAAATCTTATTGTTTTTTTATCAAGATTAATCTATTCAGAAAATAGAGTGATTTGAGTATTATATAGTATATTTTTTTCATAGAGATACCAACGTTCATCTACCTCTGCTTATGAATTACACAAGCTTTTGTTATATTTCAATATACAGAATCTAAACTCTATTTCATTTTAAAAAGGTTTTAGTTTTTATCGGTACTAGACTACCAACTCTAGTGTTAATTAAATATTATATTGCATTAATATGTTTGGATTAAATCTTGAAACATAAAAGATATACAGAAATATCAAACAATGTTTTAGGAGTGTTAATTATGTGGAAACAAATTTTATTTTTACTTGTTGATACAGCATAGATCGTGTGCAAGGGAGTACGTTAAACTGTTAAGGTTCGTATAAACTAATATAAACACATTTATTTATATGTCCATGTATATGAATATATGTAAATCCACACTCATAATTATGTGTATACATATTTTTATACCTGATAAAGAATATAGAAAATAGGAACTCATTGACTTGATAAAATTAAAAATCCTAAGTGATATACTATCAACAAATTTACACAAACACCATGTAAGCTAACATGAAATAAACATGAGACGAAGTTAAATCAGGATAAAATTTGACTGTCTGCTATTAAAACTATATGTAACTGTATATATATGTTATGGACCGAAACCATTGGAAGGTATGGGACTTGTCTCACATCGGTTGTATGGACAATTGATATGGGATTTATAGGTCAAATGGTTCCCTCGCCCATCAGACTAGTGTTTTGGGTTGAGTTCTTCTGTTTTGTCTGTAACAATATATATGACGTATGTGTACAGGTTTCATGACGTCATGGAGTTTGATGAAGCCAAAAGGAGTTGCAGAAGACGTTTAGAAGGACATAATCTACGAAGAAGGAAGGGAAACTTTCCCAATGGTACTTTCTCTAACTATTCTTTTTTAAATAAACAATATCATAAATATATTATAAGTTGTAAATGTAAAATCTGTTATTATTTTCAAAGATAAATCATCAATACCTTTACATAACCTCGTCTTTAAAATATATATGTCTCATTTAAAAATATATGCTCAGACTTTACAAATGTTTTGTCAAAAGAAAATAATTCCATGATGAAGCGACGACACGTGCCATTATCAGCAATA
The DNA here is from genome assembly GCA_018326445.1 of Flaveria brownii. Lineage (NCBI taxonomy): Eukaryota > Viridiplantae > Streptophyta > Magnoliopsida > Asterales > Asteraceae > Flaveria > Flaveria brownii. The sequence continues at coordinate 12,237 of BJCN01321865.1, forward strand.
CCATTATCAGCAATACCACAATCGCAGTCAGAGTCACAATCAAAGCCCGTGTGTGCTCTCTCTCTTCTGTCATCTCCGAAAAGCGAACCCTGGATATCATCAGGTGACTTGTCTTCCAGATGTAGCGCCGCGCTTTATGAATTAATTGTTGCAAACCGAGAAACTTCTGTTTCCGGACATTTCTTGGATCACAATAGTTCTCATGAACCGGTTAGGGATAATACAATGCACACATCACATGACACGGAAGTTTTGGATCGATTCGATGATCATACGACCATGAGTCTTGACCTAAAGCAAGCTCCGGATTTGGATTTTGGCCTGTGGTCCATGAAGGAGAAGTCTAAGGATCCAGAAGAATGGAATGACTATTGTTGGTCTTCCTTAGGGGGCACAAATATTGTGTAACATGTTGTTTAGTTTTTTTCTAAGTTGTTTCTTATTCACTCCAAAACATTTGTGGTATATATTTTGGTGTAAGTAGAGGGCGGGGCTTGGCGCAGCGGTAAAAGCTGTTCCTAAGGGACCGAAGGTCTCAGGTTCGATCCGTGGAAACGGCCTCCCCATAAAAATGTGGGGGAAAGACCGCGTACA
>BJCN01321868.1:0-12480 GCA_018326445.1 Flaveria brownii
CAATGTAATGAATATCTAAAATCTATCATATAGATAATTGCATCTCATGTGTGACTACTGTGTTCGATCCTGTTTGCTCACTCCTCCGTGATAAATTCCAGACTCGGAATTTGAGGGTGTGACAGAAAGGCTTTATCGAATGAATGTTGTGGGAGATGAGAAAGAAGGGGGACTATTAAACGTGGAGTTCTTAGATGAGATGATTTGATCTTTTTGCTGGAGCTGATCTAAGAAAACGTCATGTAATTTCATTATTGTTGCCAATGAGTCCTAAATCAACTGGTTTAGGAGGAGGCACCTTATGACTTTCCAAAGTGGAGGTCATGGGTTGGAGTCTTACTAGGTGCAATATGCTCCAAGTGGGTCAATGGTTTTACCACAGTGGGCATTTGGGTGGTGGGTTTCCCTTGAAATGGTGGGCGAGCCGGGGCACCAGCGCTGTCTGTGTTCGCGGGCGTGGGTGGCCTTTCGCCGATGAGTTTACCCGGGTGACCGTGCTTAAAAATTATACGTTGGTCGTTCAAAAAAAATTTCATTATCGTTTCTTGGATTGTAAAGTTTAGAAAAATAAAATATAAAGGTGTAAATCTTTTAGAAAACATCTTTTAACAACTTTTTTACGCTTAATTAATATGCTTACACTAACAAATTTTTGAATTCATATCATTTTTATAAAAGACAAACACCATACTACTAAATCACAAGATCACAATTGCTTATAATAATCACTATTGTTCATCTAGTAAGATTTAAACTCTTAATATTTAAAGCAAAAAACAAATTATCACAAGAATATTTATTTAACCTTACAAGGATTAAAAAAGAAAATGGATATTTAGACACCCCTAAATTATAAATCAACATCCTAAATTTCTATACGTGTCGTATAACTCATACGTATATGGTGGTTATATGTGACGTATAGTAATCTGACAGTCCCCAGAATTTTTCTTTTTTCAATGATTTTGACACTATAGGTCTCGTATGATATATCGATTTATCCCGGTGGATGTCTCCGTACCAGGATTATTAAAAAATATAGCCGTAGTGTGATGGAGTATAGAGGCAAAAGAGAACATTTACTTTCCAAGAAACCTTGCAAATTCTCTCTCTACAATACATACATTTCTATCATCATCATCATCATCCTTTTTCTCTGCAAACCAAAAACTCAATTTTACCATCTCTGTTAACCGTAACCACTTATATTAAATACATATTTTCCAAAAAGCTTCTTTTGTTCCTATTTTCATTTATTACACACATTTATACGTACATATAGAGACAGAAACAGGGTTTCTTCATCACACCCCTGAGTCCACAAAATTAAACCAGAAATCAATCCAAAGAGGGCTAATCGTCTTCATTCTTAGCATCAAATTCTTAAAAAATTGAAACTTTCTCCTCTGCAAATCGACCATCTTCTTCATCTTCCCCATTCAAGATTTGGGGAAGTTATAGTTATATTTATAGTTATTGTATTTCAGTTTGATCAAAATTCCCCAATTTCTTATTGTTTTGTGTGATTCCAACTTCTGGGTGTTGTTAAATTCGTGATTTCACACCAAACCCAGATCGATCAGAGGCTAATTTCGATTCAATAACGTGTATTATGAGGGCAGGGTTGAGTACGATCCTGCAAACCCTAACGCCGGAGGCTGCCACCGTGTTGACTCATTCAATTGCAGAAGCCGGCCGGCGGAACCACGGCCAAACGACGCCGCTTCATGTCGCTTCCACCCTCCTCGCCGCTCCGACGGGGTTTCTCCGGCAAGCCTGCATCCGTTCTCACCCCAATTCATCTCACCCTCTTCAGTGCAGAGCCCTTGAGCTCTGTTTTAGTGTAGCTCTCGAACGGCTCCCCGCCGCCACGTCATCGCCGGCGGTGACGGAGCCACCGCTTTCGAACGCGTTGATGGCGGCACTTAAACGGGCACAAGCCCATCAACGCCGTGGGTGCCCCGAGCAACAGCAGCAACCGCTGTTAGCGGTGAAGGTGGAGCTTGAACAGCTTATTGTATCCATTCTTGATGACCCGAGTGTCAGTCGGGTCATGCGTGAAGCTAGCTTTTCGAGTCCCGCTGTTAAAGCTACAATCGAACAGTCGTTGAGTAGTAATAATAATAACAATAATAATAATAATTCTCCCGCGAGTGTTGCCGTCGGACTCCGGCAATCTCCGGTGAATGTTTACTTGAACCCGCTGTTAAATCGGAAGAATGATGAAACATCTGTGAGAAATCTTTATTTGAATCCACGGTTACAGCAGCAGCAGCAACTGCAAGAAAAACAGGGTAATTTGAGCTCGAATCGATTAGGAGAGCAAAGGGATGATGATGTGAACAGAGTTATGGAGATTATGAAAAAGTTCAAAAAGAAGAATCCGATTCTAGTTGGCGAATTGGAACCTGATATGATTCGTAGAGAGATCTTGAGACGAATCGAACAGGGTGAATTTATAGTAGATGAAGAATTGAAGAACATTGACGTGATCTCAATCGAAAAAGATTTTGTTTCTACGTCTGATAGATCGTTAATACCGTTAAAGATCAAGGAATTGTGTGGTTTAATCGATGAACGAATTGGGAGTTCTGATTCTGATAGCAACAAAGGCATAATGATCGACCTTGGTGACCTGAAATGGCTGGTGGAGCAACCGCCGGCGACGGTTGTATCATCATCTGCCCGTGAATCTGTGGCGGAGATGGGCAAATTAGTCGCGAAATTCACGCGTAAAGTGTGGTTGATTGGTACAGCGACTTGTGAAACTTACTTAAGGTGTCAAGTTTATCATCCATCTATGGAAACTGATTGGGATTTACAAGCTGTACCGATTACATCAAGATCGCCACTCGCAAACACGTTTCCGAGGTAATTTTCATATCAATTTATTCAGTTTCTACATAATTGAACAATGGGTAGTGTTTAGATTCACTTGATTAGTTATGTTTGGACATAAAGTTATGAACTTGTTTTGATTTATTATAGGATGGGGACAAATGGTATTCTTGGTAGTTCAGTTCAGTCGTTTAATCCGTTAAAAGATTTCTCGATGACTATGAATTTGGATCCTAACCGAAAGGTATCATGCTGTTCAAAGTGTTCGAGTGATTATGAACAAGAACTAGCAAAACTGAAAGAATCAGAGAAACCGCGCGATGAGGTTAAGAACAGTCTACCTCAGTGGCTGCAGAATGCAAAGACTAAAGAACAATCTCAGGTATAGTTGAATTCTTTTGATTCTTTTGGATGATTGATCGCGTTATTTTGTTTCGTAATTGCATTTGAATATGTTTATACAGATAAAGGATCAAGAATTGGTTTTGAAACAAAAGATTCAAGAACTGCAAAAGAAATGGAGGGATGAGTGCTCTCGAATTCATCCGAATTACAACCAATCTTCAAGATTTGATAGAGTTGTGCCCATGGATGTCCCTTTAACCGGCGCGTACAAGCCTAACATGCTTTTGCGACAAAGTCAACCCGGTCAACAGCCGCGGTTACAACCCGTTAGAACCCTTCAAGAGGCCCTGCAACCCGCCCAACAGCCGCGGTTAGAGCCACCACGAAGCCCTGTGGCAACTGATCTAGTTCTTGGACCCAAGAAGCCTTCAGAAACCACAGTTCCGAAAGATCATCAAGATTTGACTGTTAAGGACCTTTTGGGCTGCATCTCATCCGAACCGCAAAAGAGTAAGTTCACGAACTCAGCGGACACCGACTACTTCAAGAGACTACTCAAGGGTCTGATGAAAAAGGCTTGGTGGCAGCCCGAAGCGGCTTCCGCCATAGCTACAACAGTTACACAATGTAAAGTAGACACTGGTTCGCGTGGCAGCGTGTGGCTACTGTTCGCGGGTCCTGATCGGGTCGGAAAGAAGAAAATGGCATCAGCCCTTTCCGAGCACATAACCGGGAAGCCCAACCCAATCACAATCGGGCTCGGGTCAAGACGCGACAACGAGGAGACCGATATAGGATTCCGTGGTAAAACGTCTTTGGACCGTATAGTCGAGGCGGTCCGTAGGAACCCGTCTTCAGTAATCGTCCTGTTAGACCTTGATGAAGCCGATACATTAGTTCGCACGAGCATAAAACGGGCCATGGAACGAGGCCGCCTTACGGACTCACACGGGCGCGAAATAAGCCTGGGCAACGTCCTCTTCGTCCTAACCGGGAACTGGTCATCCGCAAACACAGACGAGCACCACCTCGACGAGCAACGGCTACACGTGATAGCATCCCGAGACTGGCACTTGAAGCTAACCATCTGCGAAAAACGGCTAAAACGAAGAGCCAACTGGCTGTTATCTAGTGATGACAAACCAACAAGACAGAGGAAAGACTCGGGGTCGGACCTCTGTCTTGACCTCAACCTAGCCATAGACCATGAAGAAGACCGAACCGACGGTTCGATCAACTCGAGCAACGTAACCATCGACCATGACGAAGAGAACCAACAATATGGAGCCTTGTCAGTACCCCATGAGCTATTGGGTGCTAGCGATGGTGCAGTGGTGTTCAAGCCTGTTAACTTTATGAACCTTCGTGTTGAAATTGAGAAAACGATCATAAACGCGTGTTTAACCGTTGTTGATAGAAAGGTTACGGTTGAGGTGGAAGAGGGTGCGGTGGAGGGTCTATTGAGTGGGTTGTGGTTCGGTCAGAGGGGGCTCGAGGAGTGGGCTGAACAGGTGTTGGTTCCGAGCCTGCACCAGGTTAACTCACGGTTACCGAGCCATGGTTCGGACTTGGTGATTCGGGTTGAGTCGGACCGTGGGTCTGGTGGTGGTGATCATTGGTTGCCTAGCGAAATTGCGGTGGTACTTGAGGGAGTGATTTAGTAATTTGGTATAGTTGGAGGGACTATGTATGTAAATAGGGAGAGGAAAGGGGGTTTAGTGAAACTTTTGTAAAAGGGTGAGGAAAGTTGAATAGAGGTACTTATATTTTTATTTATTTTTTAGGTTTTGTTATTTTATTGTTTTGATTTTGGTATAAATACTCGAGTTGTTACCTTTATAGTTTTAGCAATAAGATTTACTAAATGATATTCGTTTATTATTTTTTTGTTTTATTGAATATTTGAATTGAATGTAATGTCATGCTGGTATGGGTATCGGTTTGTATATGTAAAAAGTTATCTTTGTTTATATATAGTCTATCATTTTCTTTTTGTCTATTGTATATCTTATTTAATATTAAAGAAAGAATAATTTGGTTTTTGTTATTAAGTGTAAAATGTGTGTTGTGTTACGGCACATTAGACTATTAGAGCATCTTTAGTTGGATGGGTTTATGGAGAGAGATCTATTTGTAAGTGTCAGTCCTTACGGACAAAACTCTAGCTTCCCTTTGCGATGTCTCTGTCACGTGTCTGCCACAAATGACCGAGGACAACCGTGTTGGGATGTTTTCGGAGATGGGTTTTGCTTAATGAAGATGTACTTAATAATAATGTAACTTATTTAATTATCAATAGTGATGCTAGTGATTTTTTTAATGGAAATTATAAAATAAGTATTTTTTTGTATTTATAATTATATTTTTATTTTTATAATACGGTTAAATAAAATATAACATGGCAATTATATATAGGAAATTTAAATGGTCAAAAAACCACTTTCTGGTTTTAATTAATTAAATAATAAATAACGACATAATATTTGGAACTAGGTCTAAAGAAACACACGCATTTTCATTTTCTATTCTTATCATCCCTATTTGTTGTTTTATGGCCAAATATAATAGTTAACGGGAAACAAAAAGATCAAATAGAACAAATAGCACCCTAAAAACTTTTATATTTAATCAAAAAAATAATATATATCTTCTAGGTAAAGAAAGGTAGCCGTCTCAACGAATAAAAATACTTCGTTTGACATTGCGATTATTTGACAATAAATCTGGTTGATAGCAAAAGAATAAAATATTAATCAATAATTAAAAGTATAGATTAAAATTATTTTCATTATTCCATCATCATTATTATTTTTAGATAACTATAAAACTGAAATTATACTCTAATACCCACTTTTAATGTGGCTAACAAGATTCAAGTCAAATAACATAAAAACGTTAGTGAAAATAGTTCGAATAATTAATTTTTAATGTTTTCATACGCAGTATCTATGTTAAATAAGTTCTAGTCTTATAATCATAAAATACGAGAACAAAGTTTATCGTTACATGCCATAAAAATATATATTCTTAGAGCGAAACCTTGCCTGTCTCATTATATAACTAATGGGGCAACCGAATTAGTTGATAACTGTTTTTTTAATTTATTTGTTGTAGAAAGGAATGTAGGTTACCATCCAATTTATAGGATAACAAAGTAGATACGTAAAATAAAATGAATACTTGAGAAAATTATTACAATACTCAAAAATAGTTATAGGCATGTTTTACACAAAGTGACACGCAGTTGTGTGTGTGGCTATACCTATAGATTACAAAAAAATATTATCGCACTCGCTAACCAGCATGTGATATCTTTTCCCAAGAACTTCACGAAAGGCATTCAGCTCATGGTTTAAAGCCAAGCCAATGGGTGAGGTTTAAACTACTATCTTTTTTTCTCACAATCTTATATATTATGTTTATACCTTGACGTGACATTCCTTAATCCTCTTCATGAGCTAGTTTCTCATAGTGTTTTTTTTAACGGCTTCTCATAATGGTTTTTGGAAGGGATCAAACCTGGGTCTCCTTTGAAGATTCCGAATATCCGAATATCCGAATATTCAACCACCTAGACCAATTAAAATGGTTGGTTATATCAATAGATGGCATTGAAAAGTATGCAATTGAGAGAAATTAAGTGTCAAATTGGCTGAAAATAATTGGCAATTTTCCATTTTCGGTCTTCTATTCTCACACGCACACATTAGTTTGCATGACGTTTAAAATATTTTGAAGAATCAATATGGGATTTCGTGAATTCCTATAAATAGCATAACATAATTCATATTTTTAAAATTGATATTTTTAAAAATTCAATTTTTTAAAACTAAAAATAATTAAATTTGAGAGTTATGATAAGAAAACTTTTAAAAATGATATTTTTACGGTTTGTTTTAGAACAAAATGTTTATTTTTTTGAAAAAAAATTTAAAAACAAATTTTTAAAAAAGTTGATATAACTATTTTATTACTTATAGTTATTTTTCATATATAATTTCAGTCATATCATATCTTAGAATATCAAATAACTAATAAAATTTATTATATTAATATTTTTTATTCAACGTGTGTAACATACGAGTTTACTAAAGCTAGTTACGAAATAAAAAAGTTTATTTACAACAGTATTAGGTTTAATTAAAAGATAAAACTGTGGACTACCCTAAAACATATAACAACCTTATTCCTGAAGTATTAAATTTAACGTTTCAACATTTTTTTTGGTTGAGAATAATAAAAGAATTAAGACATATATAATTTATATAAACTATATATGGTTAATAATGATGATATATGATCAAATATAAAAAACCAATATAATAATAATAATAATAATAACAACAACAACTAAACGATAATAAAAAAATTAAAAATCAAATTAATAAAAATTTTAAAAAAATTCCTCCCGCTTTGTGACAAGCAGATTTTGAAAAAGAAAGTTCATGTGTAAAAGTATATATAAATAGGTAAGTCTTAAGGTTGAGACTAGGCTGACATAATAGGCCGGACACGATACGATAAGAAACAAACACAGTAAATGCTGACATGATCATGACATGATAACTAATCGTGTCATTTTTTTTCAAACACGAGGACGAACATTTTTAAAAGCAGGCTACATGATAAGACCTATTAAGTGACACAATAAAAAGTTATTTTTTTGTGAGAAAAAAAGTTACCAAAGTCTATAAAAATCATAATCCTTAACATGATAATCGTTGAAATATTTAAAACAAAAAGCGATAAAAATCTTAATTAACAAATGACATTACATAAAGAGGTACGGTAGTAGACAATGGTTGGAAACTTGATCAATGGTATTGCGTTACTCTTATTTGATCGAAGTGGCTCATCAAATGGTAAATTTTATAAAGTAAACGTGAACAACAATATATTATAGATGTATATATTAAATTATTTAAATAAGTTAAAAATATAAATATATATATATAACACATATATTATTGTGTCTTAAAATATTAACAAGTATTTAACTTGTTAAGACATGATTTTTATCATATCTTAAACGTGTTGACGACATGCTAATGGCACGAAGCTTGTTAAACTTAAACATTAAACATGTTAACTCCGTGTTGTGTTTACAGATCTGTGTCTGAAATTGCTAGCCCTAGGCGAGAGTATCGTTGAAGAAAGGGTTGTGCACGTACAACTGGCAAGCGGCATCCTTTGTGAATCAATTCATGACTATTGTGTTATCTAGTAAAACTACTGTGTATTAATTTAATAGCTAAAATCTTATAAACTGATGAATTCGGATGGTGCTTATAAAAATTCCGTCAACTATGTGTGTATACGTATACTTTCATTTTTATAGATACAAAAGATGACTTAACAACAAAAAATAAAGTTCGTGCAACCTAAGAATCACAAAATGATCTTTTTGACATCTCACAACTTTATTTTTTACCTTCCCCTAGCTACATACGTTTTGTATGATTGAAATTGATACTCCCATAAGTAATATTTTTGATATGTTGCATGTATAGAACTCCTGCTATCGTGTGGGGCGACTCCAGCTAATTTATTTAAATTTTAGCTAATATATGTAAGTTTTTCAACATGAAGTTTTCATATGGATTTTCCAAATATAAAAGCTTTCATTTTATTTTTCATAAAATTGTGCGCATCCACGATTATAGAGTACTTTTATTTTTCCTTTTGAATTTTCACATTCTTATAATATTTCAAAACTGAAAAGCATTTAGTTTCATTCTAGATAACAATAAAATGATAAATACTAAAACCAAAATATTCAAAATATTTTTACTGATGATCTATGGACATAAGAGTGTCTTTGTCTAAAACAGAATGTTTATAAAGTAATAAACTAACCCTAACCACCATGTAAAGTTCACCTTTTATGTGACCAACTGCTCTTAGCTCACACACAATAAACTACCATTTTTAATTAATAATTAAATATAGACTAAGTAATATTAATCATTAGAAGTGGGAAAAAAAGGTGTGTTGATAAGAAGGAAAGGTCCACTTTGGTTTGTTTGAAAGTAGGATGCCTTTTTTATGTCAAGACAAAACAAACACCTCCTTTCCCCCTAACTACTCTTGTCATCTTTAACTTTTCAACCACTTCATTCTTTATTTTTTATTAGAAAATTAGTATTTGTTAAATTATGAATCAATAATAGAGTCAAAATATTATATACATTGGGTAATATGGAAAATTTCAGACGTTTAATATCTTTATGTTACTATACTAGATGAATAATACATATCATTTACTTGTATGATCTATAAAATGTTATCTTTATTGTTTATTTGGAGACTAAAATCAAAAACACAAAAAACTATGTAATTTTACTTATTTTCTGAAGTTTTTTTTTCAAATTACAAATGTTACAATCTGTGACCAATGATCTCTTGGCCTAGTGGTCAAGGGGGAGGTGGGAGACTTTGCCTCTCTTGGAGGTCCAAGGTTCAAACCTTAGCATGGGGTGAATATTACTAACTTGATGATACTAACAACTAACAACTAACCAGCCGTTCAAAAAAAAACTGTTACAATCTGTCTCATTGAGTTTTTCAATAAATTAAGTAGTTTCATAGATGGGGTTGAAACCATTTTATACACTGATTTAATCCTTGAGAGTTTTAATATATAACGTAGTTGCGTATTAATTATACGTCCTAATAATACGATTACCTTTTTTTTCATTATGTTACAAAACAAACCCCTCCTTTACCCCTAACTACTCTTGTCATCTTTAACTTTTCAACGACTTCATTCTTTACTTTTTATTAGAAAAGTACTTGTTAAATATATGAATCAATAATAGAGTCAAAATATTATATACATTGGGTAATATGGTAATTTTCCAACGTTTAATATCTTTATGATTTGTTAAAATATATGAATCAATAATAGAGTCAAAATGTCTTCAGTGGTCTAGTGGTAAGAATCCCCCCTCCCAAAGTGGTAAGAACCTCTTTGGTTACGGTTTGAGGACATTTAGAGCAATGAAGAGAATTTCCCTTTAAGCTAGTGGTTGCGGAGGCCGATTCTCAGAGCTCGACTCCGGTTTTCATCCGGCTGTTACTCCAGAGGGGCAACCCTTGTGGAGGCAATACGGTTTCCGGGGGAACGCCGTAACCAAGTCTGACAATCCAGCGTGGACCCGGTTCAGACAACATAGTCTGGGGCAGATCTTGGCTAGGGTCGCCCAGAGGGACGATGTGACATTGAGTCACTCATAAGAAAGTCACCGTTCAAAAAAATAAAATAAAATAATAGAGTTAAAATATTATATACATTGGGTAATATGGTAATTTTCCAACGTTTAATGTCTTTATGTTACTATACTAGATGTATAATAAACAATATTTACTTGTTTGATCTATAAAATGTTATCTTTATCGTTTATTTGAAAACAACAATAAAAACTCGAAAAGCCATGTAATTTTACTCACTTCCTAAGCTTGTTCCGGATTATAACTATTACAATCTGTTTCATTGATCTTTTCAAAAAATTAATTGTTTCAAAGACGAGGTTGATACCAATTCTATTGACTTCTTTAACCCTTTAGGGTTTCAAATATAACATAGCTGTGTATTATACGTCCTAATAATACAATTACATGTGTTTTTTTCATTATGTTACACAACATGGACTTACCTGTCAAATTCAACAAGAATGCAATACGCGTGGGAAGACAAAACCATAGTTGTTATAACATTATCATAGGTTTAGCTTTCTTAAAAGATGAATAAAAGTTAACATATGTTGCTAACAAATGGACCCCAAGATCACTTAGGATACAATAACTCAATGATCCCTCCACGACACCCCCTCACTTACCATATATCCGTCTGTCCGCCATCATCTTAGAGCTAAGAAAGATTGCTTTGCGCGTCACAAATTTTATTAAAAATTTCAACAAAAATGCAAAGGTAGATTCACGTATAGGAAAGGTTTGAAGGATGCGTGTCTATGTAAGTTGGTTGATGTAACTGGCACAACCTTTTTTAAAGTTTTTGATTCGTCGGTTCACGCTAGGATCATGACACGCATGTTGTCTATCCGTTGTCATTTCAATTACCGATGTAGAGAAACTTAAAGCACTGAAAAATAGAAGAAGAAACGTCATGATCACATTCAACCAATCAAACTATACTTTTCGTAAACGTTAGAATCTATTTATAACTTGATTGAGACATTGATATTTGAATTAGTTTCCAATCACAATTCAATTTCTATATGATTCAAATAAATGTCGGCTACCGAAAACGCGTTTGAATTTGGGAAAAGTGGTTACAAAATTAATAAGAAAATTCTAAAATGTACAAATGTAGAAGGTAATTCAGAGGAAAAAAAAAGGGTTGTATGGCTGTAATGGTTCGGTCACTTTCAAGTCCAAAAGCTGGCCGGTGCATGATAGTTCTCTTTATATATGTGTGTGGGGTATACTTATTTAATAAACGATAATAATATAAAGAATTATTAAAACTAATGGGAGAGAAACACAGATTGTTATGTAATCGTATAGTATATCACAATTAAAAGATTAAAAGATATATAGATACAAATGCAGTTGTATGAAACAGAGCTCCAGGATATTTTGTAACTAACTCAAACTAACTTTTGAAAGTAATTCTTTAAAATGTGTTATTCCTCAATACAACTACATACGTATTTATACAAAAAGAAAATTACAATCTTAACCCTCTAATTCATGGAATTACATTTCACATCCTCCAACATACTCCCCCTAATTCCACGCCGATCATATATCTCATCTCAGCAAATTTTATTCTCGGCAAAGCTTTAGTCAACACATCTGCTCTTTGTAAATCACCACTAACAAACTCAACACGAATTTGTCCTCTTTCTATACACTCTCTAATAAAATGATACCGGGTATTAATATGCTTGCTTCGACCATGAAAAACAGGATTTTTCATTAATTGAATTGCTGACTTATTATCCACAAAAAGTGTCACCACACCCATACTTTCCTGTGTAATTTCCTCAAGAACTCCTTGTAACCACAATGCTTGGCAAGAAGCTGAGGTAGCCGTCATGAACTCAGCTTCACACGAAGATAAAGCTACAGTTGCTTGTTTTTATGAATGCCACGAAACAATTGAACCATTAAAGAAAAATGCATTCCCAGATGTACTGCGACCATCATCACTATCTGTCAAATGGTTGCTATCACTATAACCAACCAAATTTCCACCTTCAAACTGCTTGTACTTGAGCCCATAACACACAGTTCCTTTTACACATCTGATTAAATGTTTTACAGCCTTCAAAT
>BJCN01321872.1:0-18545 GCA_018326445.1 Flaveria brownii
ATTATTATTATTATTATCAACATTATTATTAATTTTATTATTATTATTATTATTATTATTATTATTTTTTAAAAAAATTTTAAACGTCGTAACAATACGAGATGTTACACCAGTCGGGACCGCACCCTCATTCCCCACAGGAGAAAACCAGTTGCTTATAAAACCCATTGGTTCAACTCAGAGTATATTGTTCAGAGTAATGCTTGAACTCATAACCTCTCTAGTATTTAATTATTTTATTACTTATATGAGATCCTAGCATGATCCCACACACCAATCACAATAGATGAGCACCCCAAAAATGTGGTGAGGATGCACACTCCCACCTACAAAAAATGGCCAATAACAAGCATATAGGATCAAAACAGCTGATAAGAAGATTGTATGCATTAAACAACATATGAGATAACTCATCTCCTTTAGATTTGCTAGGGTTTCATAAGTGTGTTGATATCATTTATACTATGAATTCATACTGTATGCATTAAAAACAAGATGAGATAACTCATATGGTATATTTTTGTTATCTAACTCAAAATTGACCAACATATGAAATGCTATTTATCTACCTTTGTATTCCGGTTGGTGCAAATATGAACTTAGGAAAGAACTAGGGGCCGATCATTGACACTTTGAGACTCGATTCACTATTTGGAAATGCAAACACTCCCTCCATTATTTTCAAGATTGAACTAGGGGCCGATCATTAACACTTGGCAAAATATTCCCGTTACAAAATCGATACCTAATGTCTGGAACATTATTTTCAAGTTTGGGAAGGTTCTTGCAAAACATAATTTGATGTTGTTTATCAAAGGTGTTGTGGCAAACGGGAAAACGATTAGGGATCTTACCAAAAAACGAGTTGAAAAAAAAAGTCATGCAAGGTATCATATACACAACGTGTTAATGTCAATGAAAAGTAGAAACCAATTAAAAACAATTCACGAATCAAAAACAATCTAGCTATCAAATATCATACAAGAAATCAAAATCAAGATGGGTGTTTGGATGAAAAAACAGGAAAAACTAGAAGGTACTCTTGGGAGTCTTGAATTATTTTCTTTCATGTTTGTCATAGTTATTTTACTTTTAAAATCATATATTGTGTTCTTTTAGATTCTTGTTAGTTCTTTTAACAAGGTCATTAATCGTTAAAAAAAGATAATATAATGAGTAATATAATCAAAGAAGATAAATACAATAAATGAAAAAGAAAATATGGATAAAAAAAGTTGATTAACAGTCGTGTGTCAGAAAAGCTTTCGGCTGAAACAATACAGTAGCACAGATTCATAGCCCCGTCAACCAATACAAATAATCAAAAAGTCAAACATTGTCACATCCTCTTGCTTCTAGCTTACACCATCACTCTTTCTAGCGTTGACTTACATCAAAAAGGGTCACTTTATTGACACTGTATTTTGGTATAAAATTTAATTATTATAGAGGGAATTAAGAAATTAATAGTCAAAGATTGTTATTTTACATGCTTTTGATATTTTACTTTAAATAAATATAGGAATAATGATAAAGTTATACAATTGATAGAAAAATAAAAGAATTTTTTTAAGGATAACAGAAAACTTGAATCTAATATGAAAAACGTAAAAGTATAACAGTGCAGTCATCATGTGTAGGACCAAACATGACATTGATAAAAATTCTCCAAGCTTTTTGGATGTGTGTGATACTTGGTGATAGTTAAATCCTCCACACGATTATCCGTTCTTTGGTGGTTTCAACGTTATCAATGTTAATAGTTAGAACTACTTAAGATTAAAAACGAATTTGGAATAAATATTGATACGAATTAAAAGATGTGAAGTACACATTAGTTCATAAAGATTCTTATTTCGTACGACAAGAAACCTCTAAGTTTTAAGCGGCGAAACCTAAGGCCATGGATGTTTTAAGGGAACACCGCCCCAAGCTAGGTCCATGGGGCTATTACCCTCGTGGTAGTGACTAGTCGTTGCAAAAGAAATTTTAATTTGACATGTTAGTTTATGAATTGAAAGTTGCTTTAGATTTATACGATTAATGAAAATTGTATGGATTCTACTAATTAAAAAAATTGATTTAGAAAGAATTGAAGCGAATTGTAATTGATCGTTAGTGATAAGTACCATCAAGAACAACTTTACTAACAACTAATTTGTGGCAATTGGCCAGATAACTTAGCTCATCATTAGTAAGTAAATCGTCTCAAGTAAATTTACTATTGATAGAGTTACTAGCAACACTTTTCAACATACATAACTTATAACGGGCCACATATATAAGAAACGACGTGTTTCGAGTCGAGGGTCTCTTTGAAAGCGATCTCTCTACCCCCAAGGTAGAAGAAAGACTCGCCACCACCTACCACTCTCAGACCTTACTCTTGAGTGAGATATACTGAGTATGTTTGTTTGTTTTTGTTATATATAACCTCAACCACCATACTCTTTAGCAAAGAGTTTCAATGTTTTATTTATATCCTTGTAACAGTTCAACCGAAAAAATATCATTCTTAATAGAAAATTTAGGGTAGTGGGGGGCGCACGCCCCATGACTCACAACAGTGCGCCCCAACATGGCATGGCAACACTGCCGTCACAAAAAAGTACACCGCATGGCGTGTTAAATCAACGTTTTCTCATCATGGTTGAGGACCAAAAGTCACCATGTATGTAGACAAAAAATGAACGGTCGGGTGTGGCATAGTGTGAAAATACCGTCACAATCAAATGTGAGTGTACGACGTGATGTGATTTAACATGATATAATAATATTTGATCGATGAGTTTATAATGCACCGTTAATATGTGACATGTGTGTTCACTCCATCCTTGCGAACGCGAGGTCATAATAAATTGTCTTGACACATGAACACTCAAAAGGGTACAAGCATTAAACCCACCTTTATCTGCACACCTTTTGGCCCATCCGCAGCTATTTCTCTCAAAACAAAAACCCCAACGAAATTTCACTACGATCTTATCTACTTTCACAGACGATTGAGATCAATATCCACCCACGTTTTCATCCAAAAAGGTAAGAAAACAACCCAAGGGGACCGTAGTAGTTTGGATTTTCTGTTTGTATCTTTGTTCTACACATGGGAAACACAAACACAAGCACAAACACCCACCAAAACCCCTCTTTATAACCCCTTCATCTTCCTCATACCGATACAAACTTGGGTCTTTTTGAATCTTGAAAAATGGTTAACTCTGAATCGTCTTGTAAAAAGATGGGTTTTTTGTATGATTGTTGTGGGTATCAGTTTCGCCCTGCTAACGCCATCGCAGGTGGGTGATTTTGGAGCTTTTTTGCTTGATTTTGTGTGGATTTTGAGTGATTATGTGTTGTTGCAGGTGGGGTTATGGGGGTTTCTGGGAAGGTGTTGTTTACCGCAACTCAGTGGCAAGAACTTGAGAGGCAGAAGAAGATTTACATGTATATTATGGCTTCAGTTCCTGTTCCTCAGCAGCTTCTTCAACCTCTATCCACTCAACCCAACAGTAATTCTTCATATTTGTTTGTGATATTGAAGCTTGTTATGTATGCCTTCCAACTGTTTCATGAAATGCCTGTGTGAAATTTGTATCCTGCAAATGTTGTCAAATGATCAGAATTAGTATTAGAGCTTGTTATTTATGCCTTAAAACTGTTCGATGAAATGTTTATTTCAAATTTCTATCCTTTCTTGTTGCAAATGTTGTTAGATGATCAGAATTTGATGTTATCAGTTGGGTGTTTTAAGTTTTAAGTTTAAAGTTTCAAGATTTAAGATTGAAGCCCTGCATCCATTGAAATAGAAATGGTTCTTGATTATTATTGTTGTGTTTTGGTAGGGGTGGGTACGGGTTTGAGGTTCTCAAACGGGTCGGATCCGGAGCCGTGGAGGTGCAGAAGAACTGATGGGAAGAAGTGGAGGTGCTCAAAGGATGTGGCTCCTGATCAGAAGTACTGCGAGCGCCACGCGCACAAGACCCGAACCCGTTCAAGAAAGCCTGTGGAAGCCCAATCGCCGAATGTTAAAGATGTTAAAGAACATCCCTACATGATCTCTGCTGCAAATCAACACACCAGGTGTGTAATTGTTGTAAATGTCATGTGGGTATGCTCTTAGATTGATCTTTATGTGATTTTGTTGTGTTTCTTGTGATGAATGAATATGATGGTGCAGTGAATGGTTCATGAAGAGTGGTGCGATCCCTGCGTCGCACTTGAACAATGGATATCAGGTATCGATGCAGTCATCAAGTGGAGGATCGAAAAAGGACCAATTTTTGAAACAAGATTTTAGGGGAAATCATCAGCAAAATCCATACTTGGATCATAATTATTGTGTAAACACTGGTGGTAATGATATTGACGTTTGGTCAAGAATCAGGGGTGGAGACGAGTGTGCTCTTTCTTTATCAATGCAATCTGGTGGAAATGAGGTTGAGTTTGATCACGAGAGTTTTCAAATGGCGGTTGGAATGTTGCGTGGTGATAGGGAAGTATGTGGAGATGTTTTTAAACCGCACCACCAGTGGCTGAACCAAGCTTCTTGGGCGGACTCAGGCTCGGGTTCTGGCTTGGTTTCCGGCTTGGGTTCAGGTGTGACGCCTGGTGGACCATTAGGTGAAGCTTTGTGTTTAGGAATGGCCAGTACCCAAGATGAGTCGTATTCTCATGGGTATAGCTACAGCACAACTACCAGCAGCTCGTGTGAAGGTTGTGGCGGAGGTGGTCATGGGCTTGATTTCAGTTTTATGAACCAGCGCGATGATTGAGTCTTATGGGTGTTGTTGAATGATTTTAGAAACTTTCGCTGATGATGTTGGAGTCAACTTTACCTATTTTCTGTCGCTGATATGATTGACGTATGGATGATCCTATGAAGCGTGAGGTAAAGGATATTACATTCGTTGTTACACTTAGATTCATGTTGGGTAATAGTAAACGAGTGTTCTCGTGTGCTGTAAAACATATGAAATAACTACAAAGCGACTCATCTTTTGATTCCAACATGATAGCACATGATAATGATCGAAAAACGCCTTTAGGTTTTAAGCTTATCTACATAATGATGTTGAGTTTAACACTGACTTTTAATGCCATGAGATGAACAGTTTGTACTTCACATTTATCTTTATGTTCATGGTATGAAGTATGATTCATCATGTAGATGACCCCTGTTGGTTGAGAAATTACCCATGCTATTCATGTCATCTTGAGCATGTTTTCTTGTGTTTTCTTCATTAACATAAGAGATGGCGTGATTATCCAGTTCAAGTACATAACGTATAAGTTAAAAAACATTAACGTTAATGAATTCTATGACATCCATATGATCCTCAAAAAATTTCACGAACTGCTTTTCGTATCCATAAGTTCTTTTAGAGCATCAACAATGGGTCCGACAACCCTTTGAATGTTGATTTGCAGGAAACAAGGCTTAGCTGATGACGTAGGCACGTTATACCTGCCTTAAAGTTGGCAATGAATATAACATGACGTTCTTGTTAAAGCCATAAGGCAAGGACATACCAACAACATCATAAGGAAAGTATAGTGCCTAGGTCTTTTGGCTATAAAGCTAGCCTTGCCATCGGCAAGGAAGTCATACCACATGATAAGAATAACACCATTCTATGCGTGACCAAGTTATACTTGGTATTGACTTGAGTGTTGGAGATCTCTCAGGGCTAGACCCTGAACCCTTTAACGAAGATCTTCTTTGTGGTTAGAGCTAGGTTCCAAGCTCGGGAATGAATCACGGAGGCTAAGCTCAGCCATAACCAGTGATACCCGACCCAAAACTAAATGTAGCAACATTAGGTGAAACAGAGTGGTCGAAAAATGGCGTTGATTCCCGAATGTCGTAGTTCATGTGTAAGGATATCCACTGATCCGAAGACGACTTCATTAAGATAAAGGATAGGGAAAAGGAGAGGCACCTTGGTGTCCTTGGGTCTTTGAGGTTTAGTTGAAAAAGCCAACATAAAAGTCATGTTAACTCTCCGGTATATTGCAAATGCTCTTAGAACCATAGTATAGAAAACGAGCAGAACCATTAAAGTCCTTTTAACTCTCATGGAAGTTTAAGCTGTTCAAACATTGATATTGACGTATAATTACTAAGTTAGTGTTATTAACCACTAGCCTATCATTAAAAAAATGAAGATTAAGAAAACGAGTAGAAATCAAGAAGATATTATTAGTTAGTACTTAATAGCCTCAAAGTGATATTGTAGTGATAAAATACATTATTTTTTTGTACTAAAGGTTAACAGTTTAACATAACATACCCAGTATAAAGGTTAACAGTTTGAATTCCGAAAATGACAAATGATTGAAGTATATAAGTTGTTAAAACAATGGTTACTAATTACTTGAAAAGAATCAAATTGTGAATTAAATATTTGCATAAGGCAGTATACTTGTTGCATGTTTGGCTTTTGTGGAGAGCATGCAACAATAAAATATTCAAACAAACAAAGTGATCAAAATAACAACTATTTGTGGAGATTTTAAGATAGAAAGATTGATTATTAGTGAAGTATAGTGTGAAACTTCTGTTTTATATCGGTCAAAATGGAATTCCGTGAAAATTTACAAATTGAACTATTCTTTCTCCTTGCTAGTGTTTTAACAAACATTCTCATTCTGGTTAAAAAAATATTTACACAAAGATACAAATAAAATAAAAAACCAAAAACACTTTAGTAAATTAACAAATATAAAGCCTCTGGCTCACTAAATTCTCTAATATTAAAATTGGAATTTGAAAATTGTATATTTAAAATCCTGTTTGATTGGTTAGAAGATGGAATTGGAATTAAAAATGTAAAATTCTCACATTCACTAAATTAATTTTCCTTTTATTTATCTATGAAATATTCAACGATCCAATAGAATGTTCAAAACTAACATTTTAATTCTATTTTAAAATTTATCAACCAAAAATCTTATCAATTTAATAAAATTTCACTACGATAATAATTTCAAATCCCTTGCAACATATTATACGAGCTAAACGACCCTAAATTTTTATGGAGATCATGGTGGTAAATGTGTATTCTTCCATAAAAATTAGGCTAGCCATTGTCAGGGACGTGAGAGACGTAGAGGGAGGGTGGGGGGTTGGGGGGGGGGGGAATCCACGTGGCTGTCTACCTCAATGACGGATGCAGAAATTATTTTCTATGGGGTCACTATTTTTTCGTAATTAGATTTTTAACTAAACAACATAAAATTTTTCGGGTCGCTAAACCGAGTCGGGTCAAGTCGGGTAAGAATAGAACATATACATAACTCATAAGGAATTAATTCAAAATCAAATAATAACTTTTTGAGTCGTGGGCCAATTGAGCATAAACATTTTAAACAAGAACTCATGTGACATGTATGATTCATTCAAAATTAAAAATAAAATCAATCATGAGTTGTATAGAATATCAAAACTTACCTTAATATCAAAGAATTAGGAGTCAAGGAGGATAGTTTTCCTTCAAGGCTTGTAATCATAGAATCGTGACCTTCACATCAACGAATTTTAACCTCAAATCCAAATCTTCAAATCAAAGATATAAACTTACAAAGAAAATCAAGTATGAGAAGATCCTACTCCTAATAACTAAAAAAATCAATGTTGAACTCCATTAACGTGTGACCTACCTTCAAATTGAGAAAAAAGTTTCTTTTTGCAAAAAAAAAAAATTAATAATAAAAAAATAAAAAAAATAAAACCCTTCATATCGTGACCTCCCATTCCTAAATCACAAGAAACCCTCATTTTCGAACATAATTCTTAGCCTTTTAGATAGAAAACCATAACCAAGTTTGATTCTCTAGGGCATATTAAAAGTTCCATTGACCTAAAAGAACCAAACCCCATCAAATTTTGATTATTTTTGTGCAAATTTAAGGGTTTTTTTTACCTAAAGAACCAAACTCACAATAACTTTCAATCTTTTTTGGGCAAATTCAAGGTTTTCTTGCCCTATACAACAAAACTCACAAAGAATAACGATTTTTGATTAAGATTTTATGAGTTTTGATTAAGGTTTTGTAACAATGGATGGAATTAACATATATAAAATTGTTAACAGTATAAGATTAAGGTGTTTAGGAGTGGTTAACATAAAAACATCAAGTTTAAAATCTGAAATTACATCTAGTTTTAAGAAATCAACATTGAACTACATTACGTTATTAACTCAACTACTCAAGAGACAAAAAATATAGATAACTAACCTTGAATGGAGGAGTCATCGAAACAGGGGAGCCGAAATGGTTTATGTAATAAATTTAATGGTACAATTGTAATTTTACTAATTAAAAAAAGAGTGTAGAAAAAAGGCCTCTTGTAAGTGTCGAACTCACAACCAGAAATTACGCGGAAGCACTAAACAAGAGCGTGAGACCAGTGAGCCAATACCAATCACCTAATTTCATTTTGAATTTAATAAAACTAAATGGTTCACCATCTGAAAAACTGAGTTTTTACAAATTTTCGGTATTATACCGTACACTATCCTCTCAAAAATCAATGGGGTCACTTGACCCCATAGTAACAGCTGTAGTTCCGCCCCTGTCCACCCTGGTAGAGAACATCACCGCAATAGGGGGACGCGAGCCGGGCGTGATGGGAGTGGCGTGAAAAAAACGCGATATGAACAGAGTCTCTCATAACATGTGTGAATAAGGTATCTGATAAAACCCCTCCACAACACTCAACGTTATGAGTTTAAATCAGAGATGTGATACGTTTTAAATGCGGAGTAAAAAATACTTGTAAACTAGGCAACTGTGAATTAAATAGTCATAACGTGATTCCTTCCAAAATACAATACAAAAGCAACCCAAAACCACAAGATTATGACAGCACAAGCCTTCAATCTCACTATTACATCCTCCACCTGAATTCAAAATTAAATAAACACACAGGCGCTAAAATCAAGCAACATCCCAGATTTGAAATCCAATTCAATAATCATCTTCGCTGTTGAAACCCCTTTCTCCCCCAAAATCTCTCTGCAACTCACCATTTCACCATCAAATCACCCCCAAAAACCCCATCAAATCTTCTTCAAATCTTCACCATGGGTTGTGTTTCATCACATCTACTGAATCAAGAAGATGATTTCACCCAAATCACCCCCTCAACCTTGAGCCACCACATCGTCTCCCTCACATCCACCACCTACGGCCTCTTGACCCTTGACCCATCGTCTTCTCCGACCACTGTAGCCCCCACCCCACCACGGTTCACCCTGGGTTCGATCTTGAACGACCCCCCACTGACCACCGAACCACCACCGGAAGTTATTGACTCAGTTGAGCTCATGAAGGGTCTTGATTCGACCCCTGAAAGTCAAAGACTCTGTTTTTCCCCATTGGGTTTCAAACACAAGATTCTTGAAAAAGATGAGGGATTTCAAGAAAATGCAAACCCTAATCGCAAAAACCCGATCTTTACCAAACCCTTGGTTGATAAACAAGTTTTCTTACATGGGTTTGAAGAAATTTGTCCTCCGAAGGGGGAAAACAGAGTGGTGATCTACACAACGACTTTGAGAGGTGTTAGGAGGACATTTGAGTCATGTAATGCTGTGAGGGCGGTTCTTGAGGGATTTGGGGTGTTGTTCTGTGAGCGAGATATATCGATGGATCGCGGGTTTAGGGAGGAGCTTTGGGAGTTAATGAAGGGGAAAGATAAACAGCATTTGGTCCCTCCTAGGGTCTTTGTGAAGGGGAGGTATGTGGGTGGGTCTGATGAGGTGTTGAGGATAGTCGAAGAGGGGTGTTTGGGTCGGTTGCTCGAGGGTTTGCCTAAGTCGAAAGCGGGTTATGTGTGTGAGGTTTGTGGTGGTGCGAGGTTCGTGCCCTGTGTTGTTTGTAATGGGAGTTGTAAAGTGGTGAGGGTTTTGATGGAGATCGATGGGGAGCGATTTGGGGAGACTGTGACTGTGAAGTGTAGTGATTGTAATGAGAATGGACTTGTTTGTTGCCCCGTTTGTAGTTGATCGTTCGTCGGTTTTGTAGTTGTATGTTCATCAAGATCCTTTCTTTATAGGATTAGAATCTATAAATAAGATCAGAGAACATTTGGGAACCAGTTATTTGTGAGTGATCCAACTGTTGGTATGCTTCTTTTTGTGCTGACATTTAACTTGCACATTAGCATATGCATTTACAAGAATTCTTGTTTTGATGATATTTTCTTATGACAAGCATGGTTCCCTTTGTAACGACTCTCACATAGGTGATTTTTCATAGATCATTAAAGGCGTATGTTTAGTCTCATTTTACTGTTGTTACTTTTATATGATTTACTCTCATCCACAACTTGATCTTTCAACAATTCTTTTGTTGTCATATTCCATAGCTTTTCTCTAATTACATGAAGCCAATAGAAATAACTTCTAACTAAGATTAGTTATTTGATGTGTAATTTTGGCTTGTATGCCAATCTTGCATATTCTCAGCACTCAGCACCGAAAATATCCTCCAAGACTTTTTCACTATTCGGCTTATCTTAAACTACAATCTTGAATCTTTATACAGATGTTATAATGTTTGGTCTTGACATGAAACATATTCGCATTTCAAGGTTAATACATATCCGCTATGCCTTTTTAGCATGATGCTTAAGTCTTAACAACTAATTAGATCTTATTACCTTTATGTATTTGCATTATTCTTGCAAATATGTTTTGTATTTATGCAGATTATTTGTACTCTTATTGCCAAAATTCTAAAGACTAACTGATCACTTCTTGATATCAAAGGCAAGTTGCCCCATCTTTAAGTGTTATCGGATAAATGCTCTTCATCATCCACAAGGTAGAGAAAGGCTTTCCATTCTCATAAACTACACAAGGTTGAGAAAAGTTGCCCTTTTTCATATTCTACATGGGGTTGAACTTCATTTTCATAAACTACATAGATTTCAAGACGTTATTTATGTAAGATTTCAGGGTCTAACAACTAAAACAATATTTGTATTGACGGAGATGAACTCACTAGTTCCATTTGACACTATGCATTCATGTGTTAAACTTTTTTTACAATAGAATGATACAAGTTAGGTTTTTGCTAACTAAACATGAGAGCATGTTGCCATGAGATGCCTAAATATCGATCGATGAGTTGTAACTTCAATCTTTGTTGTTTGCTCTTGAAGAAGCGTTGACTGAAAAAGAGAAATCTTGAACACTATCAAATGTTATGGTCGAAGAAACTCAGAAAGGCCTAGTAACATTGAATAGAAACACATCTAGGCCTAGAACAATCTAGATCTAAGACTTGAGTAGTATAAATAGATGGATTGAGTTATTTGGAGAACCACCTACTTGTTACCGATCAATCAACGTCCGGTCAATTAAAAAGCTAATTAACCTACATGATTATGTGGTTAGTATTATATGTTCCGTTTGATTGTAAAGAGTAAAATTCTTATTTAAATGATTGGGATTGAAGTAATATTAACCTAAATTGCAATGAAATAAAGATGGATGAACAAACACCACACAAAAACATAAGATAAGAAACAAGTAATTACACCAATGTTTGGATTTGATAACATTATGTATAACGCGACTTAATTCATCATGTTAACAAACTACATAATCATAGCCACAATGAATGTATGCAATGATGAATAATACAAGACTAAAAAACCTGATATGTAGCTATTTAACGATACTAAAGTATATGAAATCAATAATCATCAACATCTTATGATAATAACAACACAACATCTTATCGTTTAATGATTCAAGGCCAAGAAACTGCCCTAATTAACTTGTTCAAATAACTAAAACAAATTCAGATGGACACAAGTTGTTTTATTTGTTCTCCTTCTTGGGCTCATCTAATGGGCCGTCAATAAAATTTTAAGTCAATGAATCCAACAAAAATATATAAGCCCATGTTATTGTTTGACTCCATACTTTGGATTTTGGAAGTTACTTTTTTCCTCTAATCATTCGACCCTGGTCACAGAAGTACTGTTTTCGTTTGTTAAGACAAAGCCAACATTTGATTTTAAAAAATAATAATATGTTAACCCTAACTATATATATTGAAATAAAAATTAACCTTTATGTTAATAAATGTGGGAAATAAACAGTGTTCAGCACATCACCTGTCTGGTAGGTGTTGGTTCGTTTAATTTTTTTTGATCTTGTACTTTTGTTTTCCTTTTAAGTAGAATTTGTTCATGTTTTTAACACTATGCGCTTTGGTTCAGCTGGTGTTTGACTGTGTTGTCTTCTTTTTGTTCACGGGTTCGACTTGGGTTTATTTCAGCTTTTAAATGGCCTGCGTTTAGAGGGCGGGCCTTGTCGCAGTGGTAAAAGTTGTTCCTAAGGGACCGAAGGTCTCAGGTTCGATCCGTGGAAACAGCCTCCCCACAAAAATGTGGGGAAAAGACCGCGTACATCTTCCCTTAAATGGGACGGACCCTCCCTGGACCCTGCGAAAACGCGGGAGCTCTTTGCAGCACCAGGTACGCCCTTTAAATGGTCTGCGTTTTTGGGGTTTGCTGTACACGTGTTTGTCTTTTATCTTGTTTGACTGATGACGTGTTTTCCTTTTGTGTTATAAAGTTTCTCCTTTGATTTCTTTCTCTTCTTTGCTCTCTGGTTCGTTCTTGCACCTGTGTCTAGGTTTTTACTGTTTATCTTCTTTATTTTTCTTAGTTGCTTCTGTGTGCTACCCCGGTCTGCTACTTGCTATGGCGAAACCTCTTCACCGTCATCGCGGTTCTTCAACGTCATCGCTGCTCACCACTGAGTTTTGCTCAGATTACTTCTTTTTGTGTTGTGGTTTCTTCATTTATGTTGATTAGTAGCTGATTTTCATGTTAATTTACTGCAACTTCTATTTTTATTGTGCCTCTGTATCTGATTGTAGTTGCATGTGGTTGCATTTGGGTTTCGCATTTCTTAGTTTTGGTTTAGATTAGGGTTTCCTTACCTTTTTATTTATTAGTGGTTTTTGTTCGTTTGTTTATGCTGGTTTGAAGGGTGAATATTTGAATTACGTTTTGTTTTGTGCATTTAGTTGTTAATTCATTCACTTGCAAGTAAGGTTTTCATTGTGATGATTTAGGTGTTTCATAAAATTTTTTTTTCAAGACATCTAAGAAAGTGTGTTGTTTTGAGTAGTCATTTAGGTGGTAAGAGAAGCCAAGTGGCGTGTTGGTTAAGTTGGGTAACTAGTCAAACAAGTAACTTTTTGGTACAGGTCGAAATGGGCAAGGTCATATTGATCCCACAAACTTATGTTCAAAATCTTTCAGTTGTCTATAATTACTTTAATGGTAATTCTTTTTGCCATTCCTTTTTAGATAATGTGTTTCTTTAAGCGTTTGACCTTCTGAGATTAAACTTTACTTAAATTGACCTATTTTATAAGTAAATTGTTAGAAATTGCTACCTCTACCAAAATTTGATCTGAGAGAAATATTTTCTGGTTTCTAGCATATAGGTATGTACTTTGTCCATTGTATCTCTTGATTCAATACTCGTATCACTCGCCTGTAGTATGTGCCAAAAATTGAAGTCTGCCACATGTAAATGAGCCTTAACACCAACATCACTTAGTGTCTTATTTTGCTGGAGAAGATAAATATATAACAACTTAGCCCGCTTTAGTTCCAATTTCGAATTTTAGTAAATGACAAGGTCCAAAATTTGGATCAGCTTAAATTAGTTTGTTCCAAACCAAATCACGATAAAACTTGTATAAAAGTATAAAAATAAATATTTTTCCTCAAAAAACATGTTTAATGGTTGAATGTGTATACAAGAATCACCCACCCGTAAGTTGGTTGATGTATCAACATTTCAGATTATTGTTCTGACCAGGCTGGCTCTGGCTACCTTGCGGAGTACAGAGATATTGTGCCCAAAAAGCCCCCACTTATTTCTTAGGTAGGACATTTCAATTTATTCATGAGCTACTCTAATATAACTTTAGGTGTTGTTGGTATTATGTAAAACATTGTATTTAATGTCAAGATCATGAATGACTTTATTTTGATATAAAGATGTTTGTTCATGATTGGTTGACGGGTCATTCAGGTCAAGGTCTTCATGGCAATCAAGCTAGCAGGAAGCAAACTTATAGTAGGAACAAGTGAACTTATAGGGTTATTGAGGGGTAGCCATCGATTAAGGAAGTGTTTGACCAAGGCTATTGTGTGAATTGACATTAGTTGAAATAGTTCTTGAGATGAAAAGGATTATGTGCAATGAAACTGCAGTCGGATGAAATCAACAATATAATGTAGGTGGTTGTGTATGGCCAGGGCATGAAGGCTATAAATTTTCTTTAATATATTTATTGAGGATTTTAAACAAACAAATAGTGTTCATGCTTTATTTTTTTAGGTATTATAAACAATGTGTGGATTGGGGTCTATGAGCATATGTGCATGGGCTTGGTTTTTATTTGAATATGAATAAAGAGACGAATTCCATAGTCCATCTGAAAATGCTTTAAAGGTTCTGCGCATTTCAACATATTATATTATTTGATGCCTGGCTGCTTGTTTTGTGATGGTAAGCAATTATTTTTGCATTTTATTTGACTCAAGGGTAATGCAAACCATGTAACTTGGGTCAATGAAGATAAGCTATATGAATTTTTGATGTTAGAGCATAGGTTGATATGAGAGACAAATCTATGCAATTGATTATGTGTTCTCTGATATTCCTGTACAGATTAAATTAAGAACAACTTACCTGAATTGACATTGTTATTTGTGCATTAGATGTGAGGGTGCCATTAGTACCATGTTATGATTAGTCAAAACATTATATGCAATAAGATAAAAAGTTTAAATTGTTATTTGTGCATTAGATGTGAGGCTACCATTAGTATCCTGTTATGATTAGTCAAAACCATATTACTTACAATTGTATCTTAGAAACTTTGTCATTCAAAGTAGTCAATAGGAAACCAAATTATAATTGAGAAGCAACAATCAACATTTTTCAAGCTATCACCTGTTTCTTCAACACACGATTTTTATTTTATGATATGTCTCCAGAACTTTTGGTCCACCAAAAACAGTCTTTAGAATATGTCTATTAACAAGATTGTGTTGGTAACTGTACTATGACGTCATAAAGTAGGAACACCAAGTTACCTAACTAAATGTCAGCCATTCTCGCAACGCATGATAAAGATTTATTTTAGTGATTTTAGGTTTTTTTTTTATGCTTTTCATTATCTATTGATGCCTGCTTTGCTACAGAAACAAAAAATTATATTATTTATTTTAATTGAAATTAAGTTTTTGAAACTTTGTAAATTGAATTTTGTTGCGTGTTTTATTGTTTCAGGTCTTAGATTGTTACGGTTTTGTTGTTGTCGGCGTGGCTAGATTCTGCAGGGTTGTTATCCTAATTTAGTTTATGTTTTGTTTGCTCTATAGTGCTGTGTAGATCTGTTGTTCGTTGATACAGTTGCACAGCTGGTATAATGGTAAATATAATTGTTTATGTATACAGAATTATTGTGTATACAGAATTATTAAACGAGATTCATATGGATCAGTTCAAAAGAGGTATACAGAATTATGTTTGGTTTATGATATGTTTGGAGGTTGGTTAATTCTTACCACGTTCTTGTCCTGTTGAACTTATTTTGTGTGTGCAGGTTTTTGGTGCAAGTGTTTTGCTTAATACTTCCTGTTGTCGTATGCAGGTATACTTTCTTTCTCTATGTTTTTTTGATGTATATCGGTAGGACTTCCCTGTTTTTTTCCTTCTTAATTTAGGAAGAACGTGCTTTTTCTGATTAGGTTAACCTGTATGATATTACCAGTAGTTTAACATCTGATGTGGAATCCAGGTTTTGTGGTTGTTTTGACATGTGTTATGTTCTGGTCTTTGTGCTTGTTGTGTGTTATCTCTCATTGCATGCATTCTTTTGTTAGAATCAGCAGGGTAAGCGTAGGCGTCTGGGTGGTGTTGTTTCTGGTGTAAGTTCTTCTTCCACATCATCTTTTGAGGCATCATCTCATACGTAATGCCAGTCCTCCCATCGTGCCTCGATGTTAAGATCGCCTATGGGAAGTGGTATGTGTTCGACAAGTTCTCATGTTGAGGTTGAGACGGGTGTTTTCTCTGGTGAATTCGGTCATACAACATCATCTCCTTACTATATGGATTTGGGAAGATGTAAAGAGGTGTGTGAGTTCTGTGGGACTCTTTTTTGGTATGCTGAGCGACTCACGTCTTTTCCAGCTGGTCGCAGGCCACGATACCATAAGTGTTGTAAGGCTGGGAGGGTGTCGCTGGATTTCCCTCTGCAGCCCCCTGACTTGTTGAGGTCTTGTTTGCTGATCGTGTGTTTATGGGGAGTGTTCGTGCGTATAATGCCATGTTTTCAATGACCTCTTTTGGAGTTACCGTGGACAATTCAGTGAATCTTAGGGGCCAGGGGGGGGCCTATTTTTTGGAGCTACCGTGTAAACTCAACCTAAATACACAAATATAAGATAAATTACATGGTAGGTATATCTTATTCAATGGCGGAGCATCATAGGGCCGGGGGGGGGGGGGGACCCCTATTTTTTCGCCCGATAGTGTAAATTTTTGGCCTGATAGTATAAATTTTTATATAAATATCAAGTTCGCCCCCCACCTAAAAAATTAATTTCGCCCCTGCCCCCTACGAAACAGTTCAAGCTCCGTCACTGATCTTATTGATATACGTGTACGAATGTTTTGAGAAATTAGTCAATGTTGTTCCCCACCTCCATTTCTTTTCGTCCATTTACAATTATAAATCAATATTCTACAACAGGGCATAGGAATACAGGCCGTAGCAAAGGGTAAAGACCAAAGAACAGTGGCATCGAAGCTTGAAGTGCAATGTTGTTATCGGGTTAAAGGCTATGCATGCACGGACCCTGACAAGTTCACCTCAACTGTAGGTCATCCCGCGTACATGCGAGTTGGAGCAGCAACAATGTTTACACCCATTGAGGACACTCCCGAGCTCCCTCGCCAATATTTTGAATTTGTCTCCCGTCATAGGCTGGACTACCTCCATGAGCAAAGCAAGGATCCAGCTCAAAGAAACAAAAGAGCAATCGTGGGTAAGGGTTTCTGTTACAATCGTCTTCAGCATCATCCATTACATACATGTTCACTGTTATGACGTTTTAACACCGCCCAGATTACATTGGAATCTTGCAAGACCTACATGATAACAAAACAAATGCTGGAGCAGCTTTCGTTACAATCACACTGAAAGACAGTAGGTTAGGCACTTTTAAAGTGTGCCGAATCAGCAATAAGCATAGTCATCTGTTATATCACAAAAAATGCTATTTAATACCTCATTTATGTATTTAATTTTTCCAAATGTTATCAGTGGACAATGCTTTGTTTTTGACATAAAACTAGCATTAATTTGCAATGATAGTGTGTTCCTTAATTAAAACCCCAAGCTATGAGTTGATAATCAATTTTTTAAATTAAGCGTGCAATAAAAATACCATTTAAATAAGATAAATTCAGCCCTTTATTGGCAAAATCTTATTTTTGATACTAATACGAAGTGTGCCTGTATGTTTGTGTTTGTGGGTATCTTAGATTACCCATCTGTATTATTGTTGTCCATCAAGAAGCAACCCTTTGACTTTTGATGTGAAATGTATTGTTTTGAACAACAACATTTATTTGACTTATAAACATTTTTTTTGAATACGATGATTGTCTTAGACTGAGAAATAATGTTTACCAATAGCGCATATATTAAACCTAAGATATACTTCATATGAGTCTAGCATATAAACCTAAAAAATGTCTATGTGGGTGCCTCAGATTGCCCATCTGTATTACTGTTGTCCATTAAGAACCTGTCCTTCCGCCTTTAATGTCGGAAATGTTTTGAACTACAATGTTTATTGTACTTATAAGCATGACTAAGCTTTCCATAACATGACTGACAGCCTGTACAAGGCCCGGGATTTGAGTTTAAAACATTGATTTACTACTAATCGCTAATTATGAAGCCATAGATACCAAATCCTTTATTACTTAAAACATAAATTCTGTAGTTTTAGTGGAAATTAAACATGCCTTAAAACCATATTTATTTGCAAACTCCATCCTCATCATAACGCTAGCACACTGATTTTGATCACTGCAGCAACAAGGACGTCAGTGTCACTCTGTGGGATGAAATAGCAACATCTTCAACGAAGTTTCCAAGGGCTGCAGTTGAAACATCAGTACAACCTTTAATACTCGCGATTACCGGAATGAGAGTAACCGATTTCCTCAGTACACACCATCACATTAACTATTATGCCTTGGTAAAGAAACATTGAAATATATACCTATCAATGCAGGTAAATTACAACTTCAATCAACAAATGCAATCCACGTTTATGTCAACCCATCTACGGTGGAAACACGCACGCTCCTACATCCGTAAGATTTATAAATAAATTTATGCATCGGTGTGATTTCCATTTGCTGAAATACAAAACATTACTAAAAACTATTACTAATACAAGACATAATTAAAAA
>BJCN01321880.1:0-12728 GCA_018326445.1 Flaveria brownii
CCTATCAGAAGTTGCATGGAAAAATCTGGTAAGTTTCTTTGATCAAGGTTGGCCATTTGAGATGGCTTTGTGGTGAAGGAAGGTAAGAACAAAGGCAGTGAGGGTGAATTTTAGGTTAAAGAAGTTTGCAGATGAAGAAGAAAGTGAAAGTGGGGGGAATTGTTGGGTATATTTATATGAAATGGACTTGAAACAAAGTTAATGCAAAAGAATAAACTTTGAAGTCCGAATGTCGGTCCCACCTCTGAGAAAGTGCCAAAAAAGTAGTTTTCTTGGAAGTTGAAACTCTTCCGAAGGTAGTTTTATCTTCGGAAGCTTTGTGAAAAACTTCCGAAGGCAAAATTTGCTTCGGAAGACATTTCTTAGCTTAATGAAAATTGGCTTCGGAAGAAAAATTACTTAGAGTATTTTATTCTTCCAAAGAATATTTGGTTTCAGAAGATATTAAAAGTTGCAAGTTTTATTCTTAAAGAGAATAAAACTTCCGAAGCATAATTGTTGTTGGAAGAAATTTGTACTTCAAATTCACATAAGTACTTAGAAGCATATTTTGGCTTTGGAAGAAATTTAAACATTTCTTCCGAAGGTAAGTTTCTTTTAAGGATTTATGTGATTTGAAGACTTAAAATTCTTCCAAATGCAATGTTAATTTCTTCCGAAAGAAAATACACTTGTGAATTTCAAAATGCTAAGGAATATCGTTTGAAAGAGATTTTTCTTCCAAGATAAACTGGGCTTATGTAGGTCATAATTTAGACAACTTAGGACACAATTTCTTTTAAAAATAATATAGATTAAGTTTTAAGAAAATCTATTCAAGGATGATCATCCCAATAACTGATATAAGATATCTAAATCTCTATTCATCAAAAGTTTTTGTGAACAGATCAGTATATTGTTCATTTGTATTAACCTTGATTAGTTTTATCAACCCTTTTTCATGATTATCTCTAATTAAAGGATACCTTATGTTGATGTGCTTTGTCTTTGAGTGCTGCACAGGATTATCTGTGATAGAGAAGGCACTGTTTTTTTTGGGTAAAGGGTTACCCCGGTGATTCTATTTATAAATAGGATTTTGAACGTACAAGTAGTGTAGATAAATCCTACACTAATTATTATATAGGAACATGCCCCCTATATAAGGAAATCAAAACAAAACCAGCTAACAAATTAACTACCCAACCAATAACAAACAAATAAAGAAAAACAACTAAACCAAGACCGATGCACCCCCAAATCAACCTCCATTATCCGATATTAATTTATTACTGATTTTCCAATCCAGAAGAATAGCCAGCACTCTTTGTTTCTTCGTGAGTTTCAGACCCATTAGCTTTAATTGAACAGTCGATAAATGATATCACTCAACACGTTTGGTTAACGAGACTGGTTATTGAAGATTCGGTTATTCCTTTCTTGCCATATGAAGTAAACCGCAACCGCAATCATTAGTTTTCGTATAATATTAGGAAGAGTCTTTGAGCCAGCATGCTGATGTAATCACCGCTTAACATCAACCTAAATAGGAGAGCACATTTCCATATGAGCTTTATCCTTGATTAACAACCACACCTTAGACGAGTATGAATATTTAAAAACTAAATGATTGAGAGAGTCTATGTTTTTAATACATAATAAACAACAAAGCATATTCATATTCCCTCAGCGGGAGGGGCTCTATTTCATAATCCGATCTTGAGTGAGTAACTTTTCCTTCAAGACCAACCAAAGAAGAAAAGCATGTCAAGGAATACACTGGGGAAACCATATACTAATCAAATTCTTCCTCGCTATACCGGTTAGAATCCCACACCATAGATGTATAGTATTTTTGCTCCTTATTATCATACCACCAGAACCATTTATCCTCCACTCCTTGTAAGAGAGTAGGACACTGTACCTACAATAATACCGGGTAAACATCGTGCCAAGCAACTGGCCACCGCCACCTCCCTTCAAAGCATATATCCACTACAGTTGAATCAGTAGTATACCCAGTAGAGTAAATCTCACGATGGGAGATTATAGAATATAGAGGCCCCAAGTTAGACCATGAATCATACCATGCAGAGGTAGTTCACCCATCCCCAATAGATTTACGCAAGAAGGGCTTGACCTTTGGACATAAGCCTAATACTTTACGCCACACCCAAGAGCAGGAAAAGGGAACTCTAACAACCCAGAAATTCTTCCGAGAGAGCCTGTAATGATAGATCCAGTCCACCCATAAAGATTCTCTTTTTTGAAGGATGTTCCAAATATGAAAAGTCATGAGAGCAATGTTCATCTCCTTAATCCTTCGTATTCCCAATCCACCTTCATTCTTTGGCAAAGATACTATTTTCCATGAAACCTTGGCTTTACGATATTGCATAGGACCTTGACACCACAAAAAAATCCTCATCTTAGACTCAACCATATTAATAATATTCATAGGAAGGATGAAAACTGAAGACCAACAAACATGCATGGATGATAGAATAGACAAATAAGCTAACATCCCCCCACAAAAGACAGGCTTTTATTCTTCCAATACAAAATTTTCGATCCCATCTTTTCAATTACAACATTACAACTTTGAGACCTCAAACCTGACGAAATCAGCGGAACACCCAAGTATCTAATAGGAAGAGAGCCTTCTGCAAAAGGCATGAGGGCATGAATCTCCTGTTTAGTCTGATAAGGCACATTACAAAAGAAAACCATGTTTGAATGTTAGGTACTAAACCAGACATCTCTTC
Source organism: Flaveria brownii (assembly GCA_018326445.1). Classification (NCBI taxonomy): domain Eukaryota; kingdom Viridiplantae; phylum Streptophyta; class Magnoliopsida; order Asterales; family Asteraceae; genus Flaveria; species Flaveria brownii. Next base: position 2,745 of record BJCN01321880.1, read on the forward strand.
AAATAACTTTAAACCCTTTATAATACATTTAACTAAATGTTTTTCCCTCTTAAGAACATAAATAAATCATTCACAAAACATAGATTTACCAGTTTTTGTTTTTCACATAGGTGATGAAACCTGAATCTGGTGTCAAAACTGTCATGATGATCCAGCAGCAGCGTGAGATCCTCCATTACTAGAGTGAACAAATAAAGGGAAAGGGGATCACCTTGCTAAAGACCTCTTTTACCTTTAAAATAACCATGAATGTGACCATTAATAGCTATAGAGAAAGATAGAGAAGTAACACAACCATAATCCAATTCACTATTTTTTCTTGAAAACCGAAGCCATGCAAAACATTCTTTAAAAATGTCCAGTTAACTGTATCATATGCCTTCTGAATATCAATCTTTAATGCACATCTAGGAGGATCTGATCTCTTATGATAGTTATGCATGATTTCTTGTGTAAGCAAGATATTATCCAAAATCCTCCTATCGAGAATTAAAGCTGACTGATTTATGCTAACAATATCCTTCAGCCCATCCTTAATTCGGTTAGCAATAATTTTGGTAATGCATTTATAAAGGACATTACAGCAAGCAATGGGCCTAAAATCAACAATACGGGAAAAAGTGGAAATCTTAGGCACAAGAGCTACAATAGTATGATTTACCTCATTTAGAAGCTTGCCCGAAACGAAAAAAATCCATAATAGCATCTGAAACCTCCGTAATATGCCAAGACTTTTTGAAAAAATACAAGGAAAACCCATCAATCCCCAAGGCTTTATTATTAGCAATTGAGAACATAGCATGTCTGACTTCATTATAGGTAACCTCCCTCATCATATCCGTGGCTGATTGAAACTCAATACGATTATGAAACAACATAGAAGTAAGCCTCCTTGCACAAATATATTCAGTCCCTAAAAAATAGTGATGCACAAACACTTTTGCAACATTAACACCCTCATGGATATCACCTCTCCCATCCATAATTGTCTAAATTCTATTCCTGTGATTTCTAGTTTTAATCACATTATGAAAGTACTTAGTGGTGCGATCTCCTTCCCCCAACCATTGAATCTTATATTTTTGTTTGAGGAACCTCTCTTCATCAAGACTTTCTTCATTAAATTTTGTCAAAATTTCAGCCTTATATGCTCTTAAAGTTAGATTTCCCGGGTCTAGATCAATGTCCTTCTGAATAGCATCAACTGAATTGCGTAAAAGACAAACCTTCTCATGAAGATTCCTTTGTTGGAAAATAAGTGACCTAAGTGGACCTTTCAGCAACTTCAACTTCTTAACCACTTGGAATTGAGGCACTCCTTCAATGTTGAATTCCCACGCTTTAGCAACAACTACAGTAAACTCAACCTTATACGTAAGAAAGTTTGCAAATTTAAAAGGAGGGTGTTTAGGTCTATGCATAGTATGGATTTTAAGCAAACATGGGGTATGATCTGAAACCCTATAAGGGAGAAATAAAGCACTCACAATAATACAACCCTCCATAAATTTGACATTCCCCATGATTCGATCAATTTTCCTAAAAATGCCTCCACCACTCGTTGGATTTTAAATCCAAGTAAAGTGCAGCCCAACCGCATTAATATCCTCCATTTCAATTGTATTAACACATTCTTTAAACTCATGCTTGCTAGGAGTAACATTTGATGAATTGGAATAGCTATCTTCCATGTTCAAAGTAGAATTGAAATCCCCCATCATAATCCATGGACTAGAATGAATAACAACCTTGTGGTTGCAAAGGTTATCCCAAAGTTGTCGCTTCTGGATATAAGAGTCATGAGCATTAACAAAAGAACATAAAAGACTATACGATAAAGCTTTCAACTTAAGTTGAGTATGAATAAATTGATCATTACTAGATAACACCATAACGTCCATAATTCCTGGATCCCAACCCATGATAATGCGAGTTCCCTTTGCGCATTGAATACCAATCGAGACCCACTTCCATCATCCAAATATAGCCGCGCACATCAAATCTATGAGTTTCCATAATAGCACATAGACTAACATGATTATCCTTGATAAGCTGTCGAACCTCTTTCTGTTTTAGAGGGTGATTCAAGCCCCTAATGTTTTAAGAGGATAAGCTAATCATTAGAAACTACTGGAATAGGAGTGCTTGCCCCTCAATGATCTTGCTTTTTACAAGTCCCTGATACTAGAAAAACCGTTGTCACAATATAGACTTTACCACATCATCGTCATCCGAATCATTCCAGGCAGAAACATCATTAGGTTTATAGCCCGAAGAAGAAGTTCTTATAGTGGAGGTCCCAAGGATCTCGCCATCATCCCTCTTATTTGCAAGTGCTTTAAATCGATTAGAATCTGCCTTGGGGTTCCTTACACTTTGTTTCATACCCGGCTGGATATTGTTTTTAATGCATTGGGAGTTCTTTGGATGATATTCCCACTTTGGTTTTGACATCGAAAAACCCAACTTGTTACTAGTCTTTGTACGTTTCACTTCAATAAACCCATCCACTTCTTTTGGTTTCTCTTTAATAGAAGTTTGAGTAGCACAAGATTCATTAGAGCGTCCAAATACATAATTATACCCACATCGATATGGTTTCCATTCATATTCCACAAACATCTTATGGTTTGTAAACCCTTCTCCATCAATATCCGGAATAGCTATAGTTAAGTCTTCCTTGAACTCCGTATCCGCTGAAATTTCAATTAAAGCTCGAGCATAACTACTCCAACCCTAAGCATCCAAGCATATAGAAGTGGTAAATGAGTCTAATAATTTGGAAATACTAATAATAGAAGCAATCAAACTAAGACCATCATCCAAAAATGCCGCTGAAGGAATATCATGAATTTTCACTCAAACTTGTACCTTTTTGACATTTTCCTTAATAAGCTTAACCGAAGGAGACCAAATACTGACAAAATGAGGTTGAGATCGTACCATCCATGGCCCACCTTCAAGGGCAACCATCATTCCTGACCTTTCAGCAAACTTGAAGAAAAAGAAGCCGTTAGCATTCATCATTATTTTCATCAATCCAAACTTCCTCCAATTCTACTTGACAAAATATTCTACAACTGGAAAAGCCAAACGATTCCCTAAAAATATCCATAAAGAGTATTAGCAAATATATCTTAGGCCATTTTAACCTACTCCCTAGGAAGCATAATATTAACCCCATCCTTTTTCACATTGTTTTCAGCATGCCTAAAGTTAACCGCATGTTTAGTAGTATTATTCTTAAGAAGAGCAGCATATGATCCAGAAGATTGGACATTTTGAGATTGATCCTCCAATGAAGGTGTAGTAAAGACCACATTAGGAATTCTCTTATCTTTCGGCTCAGCAGCAAGTTGCATGGGAGTACCTGAATCAGGGTGTTGCATGGGAATACTACCATGTGTATCTTCAACCAAAAAAGGCTTGTGATCGGGATCATCTAATATAGATTTACCATTCTTCAGGATACCCTTGATGGAATATAAGATCCATCAATGTTCTTTATTTTTGAAGAAAGCACTGATTCTGAATCCAAAGTACTTGAGCACAGCAGTTTGCAGCAGTAATGTTTTCAGCTTCAGCAGTTGATGCAGATACACAAGATTATTTCTTGCATTGCCATGAGACTATCCTTCCACCAAGGAATTAAGATCCCCCAGATGTGGACTTTGCAGTCATGTTACAACCACCATAGTCACTATCTGGATATGCATACAGATTAAAGTCAGAATTCTTTGGATACCAAAGGCCAAGCTAAGGAGCACCTTTGAGATATCTAAGAATCCTTTTGATAGCAACTAGGTGTGATATCTTCAGGTTAGCTTGATATCTTACACATACGCATGTAGCAAACATGATATCAGGCCTGCTGGCTTTAAGATACATGAGAGACCCAATCATAGCCCTGTAAAGATGTTCATCTACACACTCCCCCTCAATATCAGGTCCAAGGGAGTGTTTTTGGCTATGGGTGTCTTTACTATCTTACATTCAGTAATTTTGGATCTTGTAAGTATGTCCTGCACATACTTTGACTGACTTATGAAGATGCCATTTTCAACTTGCTTCACTTGAATTCCAAGAAAGAAATTGAGTTATCCCGTGGCACTCATTTAAAATCTATTCTCATCAGCTTCTCAAAGTCTTTGCGGAGCTTTGGATTAGTGAACCAAATATAATGTCATCAACATATATTTGAACCAACATCAAATCATTGCCTATTCCTTTGATGAAGAGAGTTCCATCTATAGTACCCCTTTTGTAGCCATGCTGACAGAGATACTAAGATCGTGTCTCGTACCACTTTCTTAGAGCTTAGTGCAGCCTATAAAGAGCTTTATCAAACATGCAGACATAATCAGGATGATTTGGGTCTGCAAAGCTAGGTGGCTGTTTGACATATACTTCTTTATCAATCACCCCATATAGAAATGCACACTTGACATCAAGTTGGTAGACCTTGAAGTCCTTGGATGTAGCAAACACCAGGAATATCCTAACAACTTCAAGTCTTGCTACAAGAGCAAAAACATCAGTGTAGTAAATGCATTCTTCTTGTGTGTATCCTTGAACAACCAGTCTTGCCTTGTTCTTGATGACAAGTCCTCTATCATCCTTCTTATTCCTAAACACCCATTTGGTTCCTATGATAGTCTTCCCTTGTGGAAGAGGACATAGATATCAAACCTTTTGTCTTTTGAATTAAAGCAACTCCTCTTACATTACTTCGATCCAACTTTTATCCTTCAAAGCTTCATCCACTTTCTTTGGCTATATCTGGGATAAGAAACAAGAGTATTGACAAATATTTTTGTCATGGGTTTGTCCTCTTGTTCTCACCCCCTTGTCAACATCTCCAATGATGTTTGTGGTTGGGTGTGACTTATGGATCCGAAGTTGAGGGATCATAGCAAGTTGCTTAGATAGATCTAAATTTAAGAAGTTTAGATATGACAATGAAGTTTCTCCCACCAACTCAGCACACTTATCAAGAGAAGCTTGATCCAATGAGTGTGTGACATCATTGATGTTGTCCTCAATGGAGTGGTTATCAGCATCAAGAAATTCTTGATCACTGTCACCACCTCCATCTCCTCCTACATTTGAAGTTCCTTCCATTGTGTTTTGTGCCTCTGAGCTAGAATGTTAAGGCACTTCAGGTGTATCAGCTTGATTTGTCAATGTTATGTTGATAGGAACTTTACCTCTAGGGTTAGTTACAACTGGAGCTGAAGTAGTAGTTTGTCTTGGTCTTCTCAGCTCAAATCTTCGATCAGGATCTTTTGTTTAAGTATTACCTGTAGATCTTGAAACAACTTTACAAGATTTGTTAAAATAGTTTGTAACTAAATAAAGATCAAATAGCCAATCAGGGCCAGAACCTTTCACAAAGGGTGTGTGCTTATTGAAGATCACATGGGCTGATTCTTCAACTACTCTAGTTCTGAGATTATATACTCTATAAGCCTGAGCCTGGGAAGAGTATCCAATGAAGTGTCCCTCATCTGATTTCTCAGCAAACTTGGCTACGTGATCTTTGGTATTCAAGATGGTGCATGGACATCCAAATGACCAGAGAAAACCAATGAAAGGTCTTCTTTTGTGCCATAGTTCATAAGGAGTCTTACCATAAGTCTTAACTACTAAAACTCTGTTCTGCACATAGCAGGCAGGGTTGACTGCCTCTGCCCAGAAGGTGATGGGCAGTTTAGAATTAGACAACATGGTTCTTGTAGCTTCAATAAGTGTCATGTTTCTCCTCTCACTAACACCGTTTTGCTGAGGAGTCCTGGGAGCAATATATTTTCTTGTAATACCCTTTTCATCACAAAATGTGTCAAGGATTTGGTTCTTGAATTCAATTCCTTGATCACATCTTATGGTCTTGACCATGTGATCACTTTGATTCTTAACTTTCAGAATGATGTTCTTCAAGATCTCAGGAGTTTCATCCCTACTTCTAAGGAAGAAAACCCAAGTGAATCTTGTGAAATCATCTATGATCACTAAACAGTACGATGTCCTTCCTAGACTCACTACAGTAGTGGGGCCAAAGAGATCCATGTGTAATAGGTGTAGGGGAGTAGTGATTAAGTTTTTTTCCTTTGGCTTGTAAGACACCAAGTGTTGTTTCCATTTCAGTCAAGCAACACAGTGATCATCAATTGTAAACTCTTTCTTTGGCATTCCAGTTACCAAATCATTCTTAATTAACTTGTTTATGTTCTTAAAGTTTACATGGCATATTCTTTTATGCCAAAGGAAAGACTCATCACTATTGGCCTTAGACAGAAAGCAAGAAACTTCTCCTAAAAGGGATGTTTCTTGCAAATCCATCTAGTCCATGTTCCCTTTCCGCAGTGCTCTAAGCAGAATATGCTCTTGAGGAATGACCACCCCAGGCTTGAGTCAAATGCACTCATGCTCAATAAAGAGCATGTTATGTCTCTGGTCACAAATTAGGATACACTCAGTAAATTGTACCCAAGCTCCTTAACATAGTTTACCTTCTTAATGCTGAGCTTACCAGTTTACCTTCCTGTAATGTAACCACCAGCATCTCCTCTAAAAACAACTAGCCCTCTATCAATTTTCTCAAAGTTTTGAAGCAAAGAGCCATTGCCTGTCATGGGTCTGGAACGGCCACTGTCGATGTTCCATACATTTCCTTTGGTCTTCAGCTGTTCCTGTATAATAAAAGGAGAATTAGTTACATTTAGAAACCCAAGCCTCATTGGTCTTGGGCTCCTTAAAATGATCTGAAGACAATACAATAGTAATTGATCCTATACTGAGACTATGGGGATCACTTGTTATTGTGAGTGAATAATTTTCAATCACATGGTCTTCCTTTATCTTCCACACCATCTTTGGAAGATTAGACTTGACCTTCAATGCTTCGGAAGTTTTAACTACTTTTGAAGCTTTGGAGACTGACCCTTTGAAAGATCTTACTTTCATTGCAGCAAGCTTCAGTGCTTCGGAAGCATTCCTTTCTTCTGAGACCAAAATTTCTTCCGAAGGCAAATTTTCAGTTGTCTTCATTTTCATTTTGGAGCTTCAGAAAGAAACACAGATTTCTTCCTAAGCTTTCTTATTCTTGTTCTTCTCAAAAGTCTTCTTCCTTGTTATGTTAATAGTACTTAGGACCGTGTACGTACGGAGTACTAACAGATAATGCATGAAACCAGATCAAATAGTGCGGAATCCTATTTGATCGGCGATCCAATCAGTGAGAACGTTACTTTGATCAATATTAGAATAGACTATACGTTAACAAGGACGCTCTGGATGGCTAGGGTACGTAAGTATTCGAAGTGTTTTCAATTGTTTAGTTTTTCCACGAATTAAGTGGTATTTATAGGTTTGTAGTTTACATTCGTACGACTAAACCATTAGCATGGTTCAGTCGTGCGACTGAATCAAGCGATTGAGTCATACGCATGACTGAAGGTTCAGTCGTGCGACTGAGTCAGTCTTATGTTTCAATCGTACGACTGATCCAGTCTTCTGGTTTAGTCGTGCGACTGGTCCATAAGCATGATGAATTCATGCGTATGGCCCATTAGCATGGGCCATTAGCATGAACTATCAAACAACATCAAACCTATATAGTTAGTTCATACATGTGCAACACATTCAATATAATGATATCATGACATAATCAAAATATAAATCAAACATCACAATGCACTTTATATCATTCATTAAAACCATTACATCAATTACACGTGTGTAAGACATGAAAGACTTTTACATTCAAGCTCATAAACTAGGTACATTAACATGTATCAACAAACTCTCCCTTGGACCTAGTTTCCTCTATTGTCTAACACTCTTTATATGTTCTTCAAATTTCTTGTACTTATCCTCTTTTGTAACTCCTTCATGTATTTCAAATGCAAAGCAGAGTCGTATGACGTGTTGAAACTAGAGAGCTTGTACAATGTCTTGCGAGTCATAGAACAGTGGCCACTTGTATAATGTATACACATCATTAGCTGACAAGTTGGTTAGCCATATGGGGTCGAATACCCGGATAGTCTCTATCTTTCCTTCTCTATTCAGCATTATGACTGCTTCACCCGTCCTCCAATCATAATACCACCACTTGAAGTGTGGAGTGAAGTCCTAAGGCATTTCACGCATAGGAATCTTAGACATTGTACGTGGGGGCTCCACTTTAGCATGATCTTAGGCTTTCCAGTTATAGGATCCACTTTAGACCTACGGATGTACATTGTCGGTTGTTGAGGTCTGAAGTTTACCCATCTGGTGTGGTATTCCCTTTTTAATGCCTCCTCAAACCATCCTGACATCTTTCTTGGATTTGCATACAGTAGATCTAAGCATGCCAGTCGGTTGAGCTCAAAACCAGGAAGAGTCTTCAGATCATGCGGGTATCTGAAGTACTCTATCCCTTTCTCTCTTTTCACGGCATATACGTCCAAATCTTCAAAATACGCCCACGCGATGATCTTGCCAGACACTTTCTGATGACATTTGACTCTATATAGCTTTGTGTAGGCATTCTGCTTTTGAGGCACGCGCTGGTCTTTCATTTCAGTAAAACAAGCTGCCTATTCAGCCTTTTTGGCATCAACACTTTCGTCTGTAGCTTGGGCAGTACTTTCTTCTTTCTCCTTTTCTTTCTCCAGTTCATCCAACTTATCAAAAGTACCACTGTCGATGGTTTCACCCAAATTGGGGATAGCATGTCCTTCCGGATCGGTGTACTGAGGATAGTGATCAGCAGTGACATCCTCTATCTTGATTTCATCAACATCGTGAAGCTCATCGTCACTTTCCACATCAACTGTAAGAACATCTTTGACCAACTCGTCTGGATTCAGCCTGAAGATCTCAGCCAGCTGCTCATCCGACAGGTCGTGGATTATCTCTCCTTCCTTTGGTGTGTAGCTAACAGACCATCTTACTATCCTTTGCAAGTCAAGAATCATTTTTAATTGATTCTTAACCTACTGAAGGGGTTGGACATCAATCTCATCGATCTGTTGCTTTTCATCTGTTTGATTAAACATTTCAAACCAACACAAGCACATCAGTAATCAAAACATTTATATTAATAAACATTGATAAACATTAATTACATAAATGTAATACATATTTCAAAGTGCAAGAGATAATCAAAATTAAAACATCTAAGCATTACTCTTGTCTTGATCACTTTGCTCTTCAGATTGAGGGGCAGAGGTGGACGGTCCTGATTCTTGACGTCTTTTGGACCTTCGCTCCTAAGCCGATGGATCTAAGGCTGATGCAGATGCATCACTTTCGGGATCACCCTCGTCTCCCCCTTCCCTATCTTTGCCACTTCCTTCTCCTTTAACCTCATCATCATCATCTGACTCATCATCATCAGATGACTCATCATCATCATCATTATCGTCACCATCACCTTTGATCTTTAGAGGTTTGCCCTTTGTTCCCTTTTAGGTCACCTTAGATTTGTTTTAACTGGTTGTTTGACCTTGAATCGTTCACAAATTACCTGTAGAAGCGTATAATCAAGGTTAGAACTCAAATCAGAATGTAAACTCAAAAGTTCAAAAATTTAGGCAGCGTAATAGTGTAAAGGCGGTTTTGGAAATTATTGAAGCCTGGTGGGGATTCCGACCGACTGAGCCTCTATTTATACTGATTAGGGTTTCAGTCGTGTGACTGGACCCATACACATCGCTCAATCGTGAGACTGAGGTTCAGTCGTGCGACTGAACCATACTCCTCTTTTCATTCGTACGACTGGCTCAGTCTTATGGTCCAATCGTATGACAGCCTCATACTCATGGTCCAATCGTATGATTGGCCCATTCTCATGGTGCAATCGTACGATTGGCTCATACTAATGATTCAATCGTACGATTGGTTCATACTTATGATCCAATCATGCGATTGATTCATACTCATGAGTTGACTTCATACTTTTCCAAACTTTCAATTTTCACTTTTGATTGATAAAAC
>BJCN01321893.1:0-11572 GCA_018326445.1 Flaveria brownii
ATATTTCAACAGCACCTGTTTTAGAAGTTTTGTACAACATACATGTATTTCCAATTCTGGGTAAAGTCTTATGGTTCACTAAATCATAAACGCAAAATAAAGTGGTGTATATGAAAGTTAATTTTAACTGGCAGTCAATAACAATAAACTATGAACCATAAATACAAAGAACATTGCCAAGAGAGTCCTAAAGAGATGCAGGAATTCACAGGTTGATCACAGCAGTTTGATCTATCAGCATACCTCCATAAATGGCTTGGTGTTACTTGGCCAGTTCCCTTTCAGAGGGGTACTTAATGTCTTCTGTCTTAGAACAAGGTTTTCATTCTCCAGGCTCAAGAACTTCTCCTCAAAACTACATAGAAAAATAAACCAAATATAAAACAACACAATCAAATTAGCAAGGCCATCAAATGAGGCTTGCTGGTATAAAATTGCATATATATATATATATATATATATATATATATATATATATATATATGTTTAAAGTAAAGAACTTATAAATAAATAGCTAAGCATTCCTAGTAGGTTGCCAGGAAAAAAAATGGTTCCACTATATATTTTAGATCACTAGAAAGATAAACTAAACCTCTTTAACTTCTGCTGGAGTTGCAAACATGTTTTCTCAACCTCCCTTAACTTTTTGAGGTTACTAGATGCATCTTCTTTAGCTTCAGTAAGCTGGCTCTGTAGTGATGAGTTCTTCTCTTCCAACGTACTCAATGAACTCTGCAGGGAAACACAAGTAACTGATATAGTGGTAAATTAAATATCCAAATACAAAAGACACCTATGCCTTTGAATATGTAGGTGGTTCAAACCATCTTGTATCTATATTTATGTTTCAACATTCTAGCTCTGCCATTTGCAAATGGGGATAATGCCATACCTTGGTATTAGCAAGTGTAGTTTAACAATTAGTTATTACACCAAAGGGATGTTAAGAGAAGTTGTAGTTAAATAGAACCTAAACAAGAGTTCTCAGTGCCCAAACAAAGGTAAAATGCTAGAAGAGTGTAAATATGGTTTAGTACTAAACTACTAAGTACTACCTCCATTTATCTTTGTTGATGGAACAACAGTATGTGTAAAAAGTGTTTTTAATGCATCATCCTTCCTATAAATTAATTTCTCCTTTCCGCAAATATGTTTTACAAAAATGGGCAAGTTTTAACAGTGTTAATACATATGAAATTTCATAATACTTTTTACTTACCTTCAAATATGAGTTTTCATTTCTCAGGTCAGCCATTCCAACAAGCTCTCTTTCCAAGGAAGATTTTTCTTTCATTGACATTTCCAATTGGTTTTTTAGTACTGCATTCTTGTTGCATTCATTGACTGTAGCTAACTTTGCTGCATCTAACTCAAGGACCAAGGATTGCACTAATTTCTGAAGTCTTGCGATTTCCACAGACTTAGATTCATCATTTGAACCCTGCATTAAATAGTGGTCTCGTTACACAAATACATCTGAATTCCCGCAAAAAGAGGATACTGGAAGTGTTTAGTGAGAACAACACTGAAACCAAACAAAATACCCTTAATTTTTTCTCTAGTTGCAAGCGCCATGTGAGATCCTCCAGCTGCTTTTCTAACTTGGTTTTCGCTAGGCGCAAGGCACCAGTCTCATTAGCTTCCTGTCAAATATGAGATGAAATGACTCGTCATACACACCAAGAATTTAGAAAGGGAAAAATGATAACCAAACAAAGGGGATGTTGACGAGCAGTTTCGTAGAACTCGCTGGACGCTAGGCGGGTGGTGGCCGGTGGGGTACTGACTAGCGATTAATTAAATTGGAATTTTTATCTTTTTTTTATTAAATGACCAATTTTATATAAATACACACATTTGGCTGAAATTTCCAAGGTTTGGCCGGAAATTACAAGCCAGAATCTCTGGTGAATCACATTAAAACAGCCTAGGCGCCGCTTTGACCACCAATTGCTGCGTGCCGATTAATTGGCCAGGATTAGTTAAAATTCCCGGGTTATGGTCCGATACTAGGCCGATTAATCACCGACCAATCGTTATCTTTACAATCATGTTGATGAGTGCTTTGTAAGTATAAGGTTTATATCCTAAGTGGACTTCCATCATGGTATGCTTCCATGGTTTAGTTTTAGAACCTTTTTTGCTAACGATAAGAAAACAGTCTCACTTCATTGATAAAAACACAAGGTCTACCTGCATATTTTATAGTACAAATGATGTTTTGAGTTCAACTTTTCACATTATGGTGGTAGTAGTTCATGTTGTCTTTTGTTATTAAATAGATTCCTTAGTTTCATTTATCTGTAAAAGTGTTCAAGCCATGAATTCTTATCTAATTAATACAACAGAACTCACGAGCCAAGAAACAGATACAAAAGAAAAGCAAAAACAAAGCAAAATGATAACAGAAAACAGTAGGCATTTGCAAACGTGATTATTAGGCCTGTAAACAAACCAAATGCCCAGCAAACTGTTCGGAGGAGTTTGTTTAGTTATTAACCGAGTGAACATGAATAAGATTTTATGTTACACAAATACGAACAAGCTTATACGTTCATTTACGTTCATGGGCATTCAGGAACTCTCGGTTGTTTATGTATATGTGTGTGCATAAAATAATTTTAATAAACAAACAAATATCTAAGAAACGAGTAGTATGTATAATTTAACTTTGATATTTTATGATGGGCTATTTTTAGATACACTTTTCATATACGTATGTTCGTTTATGTTCATTTATCTATTTAAAGAACAAACAAGAACATACATATTTTATTAGCACGAAAAATATAACACATTTGTTTAAGCGTCTGTGTTCGTTATCTGTTAAACTCAAAAGCAAGTCCATGTTTGTGTTTGTTCAGTTTGTGTTTGTTCAGTTTGTGTTTGTTCAGTTTGTGTATGACAATGGATCTGGAATCTAAAAAGAACAAACATGAGCAAGCCCCTGTTTGTGTTTGTTCAGTTTCTCTACCGTTCTGCTGATTATGCAAACAGAAAAGCATAGAGTAGTAGAGTACAAGTGCAGCCAATGCTTTCTTACCTTCTTAAGCCTCCTGAGCTCTCTCTTTGCCAATTTTCTTCTCCAAAGACATTGTATTTTTGTAATATCTTTATGACGATGTCGAAAAGCAGAACGGACCTTAAACATCCTCCATCGAGCCTATGAAATCAAAAAGCATTAGAATATAATGTCAATAATTAATATTTCCACACTTCCACAGACTTGTGAATCTTGCAAAAAAAAAGTGTAAATATGAAAACTTCACCTGAATTACCGTGGCAGCCCTGTGTTCCCTTATGTGTAAAAATCTTTGCCGAGTAGTGAAACCACGGATGCTTGCTTGCAATAGTAAGGCAGAAAGGTATTTCTGTCTATAAGCATTCCTCAACAGCCATCCACGAATATACTTCTGTATCAAAATGGCAGCAGCCTCTTTTCGTTTTGCAGCATATATAACTCTAGAAAGATAGCCTGCATATATATAAATTATAATATTTGAAAAATAAATCAAATATTACAGTGAACTAAATCAGGATAGAGCAAGGCTATAGAAAACTAAACAATCTCAAAAATTAATAGAATATTTGGATGATTACAATAAGTACAATGAAATGTAAACAAAATTTGAAGGGAAGAACCTCGGCAGCATGCTTGAAAAGAAATTGCAGCTGCTCGTTTCAATTTGAAATCCTTATGTGCAACAAATGTGTGAAGTCGATGCTGGATACGCTTTGCAGCATTATCCAAAACTCCAGCACGTTGAGAGTCCAATACACCAATCTGACCAGCCCTTAGGAAAACTTTGGTCTTCCCCAACTGTAAAATATTATACAGGAATATGAAAAGATTAAACATCAGATAAAAAAGGTTTGGTATCATTGCAAAAGCAGATCATTTGCATAACTAATAACACAACCCTAATTACAAGTGTTAACAATAACCGTGTTTTATGTTGCAGCATTGAGGAAGCAAACCTGGTAATTTTCAAGTTTTAGTTTTTGCAGAATTTTTTCTGTCATGGCCCGTCCATCATAGCTGCAAGCACATTTTAGGCAGTATTAGAAAATGGAATATTTTATTATGCCAACTGCCAAGTAAAGGTCCATGTAGTATTAGAAAACGAACTACCAGTGAGTATGTAAGAGAAAGGAACCAAGATGCAAATTAGACATATGATTTATCAAGAATCAGCTTAAACAAATATTAAATATGGTCCCAATCAGCAAGACGGCCTTAAACTTACCTTCCATCCATAACTTCCATGGCAATGAGTCCAAACCGATCTACAAACTCGTGATAAGTTTTTCGAGTAGGATAACCAGCAAGACTTATTCGAACAGCCTCCAAGACACCCTATAGAAAATCACATTACAACTTCATAAAGCTGCTTGAAACGAAGAAAAGGACTGAAATAAATATATTAATCTTCACACATTATTTGTCCATATTGTAGCCGGTTGGTCACCCGAACAATTGAACAAGAAATTACGGAACAACGAAGAAGTGGGAATATAAGTATTTGATATAACTATTCCTTCTCACTAAATATTGATCAAATCATGTAGAATTAAGAAAACACGAAGGTACACAGTAATGTTGATGCAAAATGTCATACAAATACATAATAGAAATTGAAAAGGAATACGGTGTCACTGACCCCACAACGTAACTGATGCAGTACACTCTGATTTTCAAACTTTTGAGGTCGATTCACTGAGTTTGGCTTCACACAGCGGACGTAATGAGGCTCCGTTGAACTGAGGGTATCCATGAGTGCTTGTAATTGTTGCTATAACCATAAAGGAACAACAGACATAAATATCACAACCACTATCAACTTTATCAATAAACTAACAAAACAAGTCTAAAAAAACCCGCTAGCGTCCTCGATGATTTTGGTAGAGAAATGGACTTAACATAGTTGATATAATAATAGTACAATACCTTAAATCTAGATGCCACAGAAGAGAATTTGTATGACGATCTTGAAGATTCTTCTGGTAATGCTGGGAAAAGACCAGCAATAAAACCACACTTTGACGAAGACATCAGATTACAGTGATCAATAACAACATAATCACGATTCTTATCCAAGAATGAATCTGTTTGATAATTGACCTGCATTTGAAAATATTTGATTGAATATTATAAAGAGGTGTTTATGTTAGTAACAGCTGCATTATCTTTCCTGACATGCCATAAAACATGACTTACCTTGCCAGCATAATGAGAAATGGTAAAATCTGTCTCAGAGAACTTTGCCTTCCCTAACCTTCGGTGGGACCGCAAATTCTGGAAAAGTTTGTTTGCAAATGTTTCATGTGTTGACTTGGGAAACATGCTGCAAGGACATGTAAATAAAGATGAGAACATTTTCAGCTAAAACAACCAGCAGATAAATGCAATAAGAAATCCTGTAAATCAATATGTACCAGGCTTCATCCAGTAGAGCAATCACTCCTATAGGCTTCTGCAATGTCAAAGACCGTGATAGTAAGGAAGAATAGAAAACTGAGAATCTGAGATCCATCAATAGTTCATAAGAAACAAATGAAAGTATGATGCAAAATGCAAATTTTCAAAACTGGAGCAGAAGAAAATCCATAATATCTCCAAGCAGATGAATTAAAAGATTACAGTGGTTCCAACAAAGGTTTAATGAATGAATAAACAAAAAGGGTGACTCAAGCAAAGAACCCATAATTCTATCTCATAAGATAGTTTCACAGACAAGTTAATTGAAAATTTCATGCAAGCATAGTCATTTTAAGATGTACAAAACAGTTCCAAAATAATGGCCAATGGTTTTCAGAACCAACATGAAGAACAATAAAAACCAGGAAGAAACACAACAAAACTAATTCATTATTTGTTTCTGAAGTCAACAAAAAGGAAAGAATGTACAGCAAACACTTGGTCTCATTGAGCAAGGTAAAACAGAAGGTCAAATGAAGAACAATGGCAACTGACAGAATACTGCTTTGAAACCAAAATAGTGTGCTGCGTGTATGATTGAATCTACATAATGAACTGGAACTTACAACTTAATATCATTGTACATGAAAAAAAATTGTCAAGAAATGGCTATTGCAAAACAAGTTATAGCAAACTAGCTTAATTAACAGTAATGACCATCTAAAAAAAAGATCTATTCAACACAAAAGAATAATAGCAGAAAAAACATATTTCCATGTTAAGAAATTTAAATAAATACCACAATTCCCTAAAGAAGAGTGAGAGAAAAACTTGATTAATTCATAAAGTAACCAGAATCATTTGGGCGGTTGTTTATATCTAGGAAGCATAGGCATTTAAGAGAAGCATCAAAAGCCATGTTATCAGAATAAGAGATAACCTTTTCAATGAGATCTAAAACATCTTGATTATCTATAAACTCAATGTAGCTCCAAGTGATTGCTTCTTTCCGGTACTCCTCCTGTTCCATCTTAAAAACATGCTACAACAATGCAGGAAAGCATGGTTACAAATATAAAGGTAAGTATTGGAAGTAATTAAACAATAGAAATGAAATGCTGGAAGCCTAGCAACATAAAATAAAAAATTAATACATAGATAAAACCAAACAGAAGGAGAACCTTGAATTTCCTGTTCAGTTCAGGAAAGGTTTAAGACACCTCAATCATCTACTTTATAGAAATTAAAAATAAAACACAAAATGCTTGTTATACATCAGTGCTAACCTCATTGAAATGCTGTTGAAGCTTTTCATTTGCAAAATTAATGCAGAATTGCTCGAAACTGTAAAACAGATAAACAAAAATAAACATTTTTTATGAAATCTTAGTACGAAGATTTAGTGTTTGTGCATATCTTTGCACATATGTATCTTCAGTTCAGATTCATATAATCAATTCCCCCTTCCCATATTTACCAACCTGCAATTCCCGGACTTCCTGAATGTATTTCATATAATGCATGACACACAACAGCAAAGAACTTTATAACTAAAAAGATAGTAAGCTGACCTGTTGTGCTTAAAGCATTCAAATCCATATATATCAAGAACTCCAATTTGCATGCGAGAATTACTATCTTGCCCAACTGATCTATTGATCTTTTCAACAAGCCTGAAATAAGACAAAAGGTTGAGTAAATAGTGAACCAATAGAAAGGATTGCTAAAGGGTATTTTGTAAATGCCAATAAAGGTTAGACCAATCAAACAGGCGGGCGTAAACAGTCTTTGCTAAAGCATCACGACTTGCAACAGCAGCATCACAATCAAGAGCTTTAATTATGATCCCTTCACGAGTTTGAATAGAACGTGTGCATAGAGTTGCCAACAGATGTTTTACATCACACCTGAAAAGAAAGCCATAAATCATACCATTTCTTAACAATGAGAAAAGAATTTGTTGAAACCAAGGCTGAATTAATATTATGAAGTATCAAGTATGAACTACACTTCAAGGAGAGAGATGCCAAAATGACATTGAATACCCACATAAAAAGATTAGCAGCGGTCTGAAGATGGAAATTAGATTTTTCGTCCTTCACCACTGAAGAATCATGCTCTTTACCTGGAGAAAATTCTATGTTCCCCAAATGTAGAATGGCAGCTAATGTACGAAATATGGCTTCCTAACAAGATAAGGTTCTGATATGAAAAAGGCAGCAAAAATATGTAGTAGATTACCATACCTAAAGGTCGCAAATTTGACCCCTTAATCAGTAAACAGATTACTTTGGGCTGTACTTTGCTTCAAGCAGATAAAAGGCTAATATTATGAAATGGTTAAAATGGAAAGGATCCACAAAAAGTCGAATAGTTTTGAAAGTAACCCAAACTTTATTCAAAATGCATGAAACATAAATCATTTGATTTCAAATATTAGATTATCAGTGTAATATTATAGCTTTTAGTCGTATTTAAAACATTAATTAATTATACAATTCAAGAAAAGATCGGTGGTTCAGCCCAACCCAACCCATCACAGAAGATGAACATTTTGACCCTTCCCGCAACCCACCCATTTTTCCACCATTAAATCCATATCAGAACTTTTAAATCCAATACATCAGTAAATAAATATGTTTGTAGAAATGTAGAGAACCTGTTCGTCATTACTGATTCCAACTATATCCATAGCCCTTCTGGTCTTCACATACTCCTCTGCATTGCTCACACCCTCCAACTCATATATACTGCTTTGATTTAAGTAATGGAAGTTGCTTGGATGACCTAGCTTGTAATTGTCTGCATCCTGGAAACAGGAGACTACCCAAATGAACAATGCACACACAAACTTTAAAATGAGAGTACAAATAAATTTCGCTAAGGCATTAGTAAATTTCGTTAAGGCGTTAGTTATTTAAAGTTCCTCACATATCTGTGTAGGAGGTTATAAGCCTCAAGATAACATGTGTGGAAGTGGTTATCATTTTCCCACTGTAGATATTTGTGTGCATTTCATAAACATGTGCATCTTTCAGCAAAAGAGAGTTAAGAGAAAAGAGAGAGTACTCTTCCAGATGCACACAACTGGTAAAAGCAGTGGTAGTTTCTTTCAGGATCTGTAATTTGAACTACACGAGACCGCTCAAGTAGGTAGGTTCTGATTGCAGCACCCGATATTCTACCATTTGCATCAAACTGAATCTCCACAAACTTGCCAAAACGACTGCAATCAGAAGCAACATTAAAAAATTTCCGGTATAAGCATATGATCATAAGTGTTATAGCTTTTCACACTGATGAACCGAGTCTCCAACTAGTATGAGCTGTATATTAACATAAAAACCACATAGTTGATGCTATTTGGTTGTAATATGCTGAGTAGCCTGATTTTTTACTTCTACAAAGTGACATAATCTGAACATGATCTAAGATAGAAAGAAGGATTGTATAGTTAATGTTATTCAGTTAATACATATGTTAACTAAAATCTTCATGTGCATCTTATAATTAGAGTTAATCATATATATGAAGATATATTTTCACTTGCAAGGTCAATTTTGCAATTTCATACTTCATAAAACAAATTATTCCCAACATAAAATAAAAAACTAAGTAGAAGGCCACACTCCAATTAAAAAAAGGTCATTACAATCAAATTGATAAGTTGTAAATGAAATCTTGATTGCTATAAGAATCCTGACAGCATACAACACCTAACGCCCATATATTGCATAACTTGATCGTAAAAATAAAAAGATCATCATGATCAATAGAGTAAATGAGTAACTAGAAAAGAAACATGGAATCCAAAGCAAACCTTGAATTGTCATTTCTAACAGTCCTTGCATTCCCAAATGCCTCCAAAAGGGGGTTTGACTGTATAGAGAAATAGAAACTAAGTCCAAATAATGTGATTGACTTATACTAGACGATAAACCAATATGAGGACCAGCAGAACTTACTTCTAGGACCTGCTGTTCAACTGTTCTGTCATCACTGGCAGCACGGCCACCAACATAAGTAAGATACTGCATAATTAATTTTGTTGTTTCAGTTTTTCCAGCCCCACTTTCTCCACTAACCAATATTGACTGACTTTTTGCATCACCCATCATTGCTCTGCACATACACAATCAAAAAGAGACCAACGTATCATACCACCATCGTGAATTCATAAATTGACAAAAAAAATAAACAAGACTTAAGAGACCTGTAAGCAGCGTCTGCCACAGCAAATACATGGGGGCTTAGCTCACCAAATGGAGCTCCCTTGTATTGCTCCATCATGTGCACATTATAAAGATGAGGAAGCTTTGTGAACGGGTTTACAGCAATTAGGATACTTCCTGTGTATGTCTGACATAAACACCAAGAACCAAATCAAAACAAGTTAAAACATGATTCAAAATGAAGCAATGCAAAATTCATGATAACTTAGTGTGAAGGATCATAAGAGGCAAAGCACATGATCGTTAAAAAAAGATTAAGAAAGCTTTGTTTGATTATTAACTTATAGGTGAGCACTGAAGGAAGCAGCGGGAAAAAATAAAGCACACAGAAAGTAAGATAATAGAAAGAGATACTTGACATAAAATTACATAGTTAACGCTACTTGTCGGAGCATACATCTTGAACACATGCCCAACTTGTAGTCTATAGGGGCATATGGCTAATGTGTGATCAATGTAGTGGATTTTCAAAGGTAAACAACATATTCTACCAATGTAACCCAAACTGGTTCAATGAATAAAGGTTCTTAAATGATACAGCCACCTACTTGTGAATGCAATGACGGTCAACCTCCATGGATTTTATTATTATAATTATTATTTTTTGCTTAGAAAAAATATTATCTCGGAGATGTGAACAACAATCTCATCATCAGAGCTCATTCCCGTCAACCCAGTTAGAGGGTCCCCTACTCCAATATCTCAAATAGAATTTAGAGTTTATTTCAATTTTGCTCCCTAAGGTTTGACAAAAGTAACTATTTTCCTACAAAAGTTTAAAAACATCAATTTCAATCCAAAAGTTTCATCATTTGTTTTTCAGTCCAAAAGTTTTATTTTTGGATTCAAGTTGAAACAATTTATGAAACTTTTGGATTGAATTGAAACAACTTATGAAACCTTTGGAGGTAAATTGATGTTTCTAATCTTTTGGAGGAAAATGGTTATTTTCATCAAACCCTAGGGAGCAAAATCGAATTTAACTCTAGAATTTATTTGTTTCATAAAACTTTATCTAATAAAAGGTATATAATATGGTTAACTATTAGAGTACTTAATTTGGTGGGGTATTTTGACAACAAAAGAAGTAGGGGATAACATGTATAAGAAACCAAAAAGGCTCAAATCATACTATGGAACTATGCTCCTTACTAAGTCAAACATATGAAGTAAATTAGTGTTAGATCAACTGGTTAAAGCTGGCTAGTTGTAATTTAGAGTGTATCACCTACATAGAACCAAGTATCTAGCAAACAAGCATAAAACATTGTAATCCTAATGTGTCCTAAGTACAAAGACAAACAAAATCATGATATGAGTCAAAGAGAGACAACCAATCAAAACATATACCTTGTGCCCGATATATACCTTGTGCTACAGTTGTCTTATCTAACTTTCACAAAGGAGCATTTGTCATGCTCATCTATTAGTCCTTCAATTGAGTGTAATGCTCAAATAATTCAAGAGTATGACCAATTTACCCAAGAAGCATCTAGAATAAATCTCAAAAGTTTTAATAAGCATAGAACATACTAGTAGAACCAAACTAGGTAGCTAGTAGATGGTATAAAAAACACCAACTGTGAAACATGACATGAGTGGTGTAGACATCGACTCTACAACTCCCAAGAAGTCCATTAAAAAATATCCACAGCCTCCTACTATAAAAGGAAGGAAGAATACAACTTTGTTTTGTTTATAATAGTAGATATTACCAATTACCACTAACAACTTATCTATAAAGTGATAAATGATAAACAATCTACTAAATCTGCATAAATCCATAGGTACAAAAATCATTAGTTAGCATTCAATTAGCGTATAATATTTCAAGGTACATTATCAGCATTTCCAAGTTTCTTGTGAACCAGGACTATATGTGTGTCTTCTACTAGACTCCCGGTTTCCATCGAACTCGACT
>BJCN01321896.1:0-15053 GCA_018326445.1 Flaveria brownii
AGAATCAAATTTAATAAGATGCATAAGTTATTAGGATTGAAAGACCTATCCAAGACCAAGCCAAGATTAGGGAGTGATTGTTGGACCCTTTAATATGTCTTGGCTTGGCCCTTTCCCCAACCCCAAGATGGATTGGATCTGATCGAGCTTATGATTGGAGTCTGGCCTTATCTTTCTTAGTTTTTTTTATTTTATTTTATTAGTTAACTAGTTGTGTATATCCAATTGTTGTGTAGCCTAGTTAAAAGGTAATTGTAAAAGTAAATGATAATTTTAATATAGTAGTTGATAGTTGAGATTAAAAGATAAATAAGGATAAGAAATGAGATGTAAGAGATTTTGAAAAATAAAATATAAATACAAGGGATGAGAATTTTAAGTATAAGGATATAGATAAGAAATAGATTGTGAATAATCTAACTTGTGGATTTGGTTTTACATGTTTCAAAAGGTAGAAAAGAAATTCTTTCTAATCACCAACAGCTCTCGCGACATCCAAAATAGATTTGTTTTCAGTCTCTGGAAAATCCTAAAAAAAATCATAGGTGAAAAACAAAATTCTATGAACATCCTCTAATAGTCTAATTGTTTTCCAAGTCCATGAATTAAAAAAAACATAATTTTTTAATTGTCGTCGAAATATCCTATGAACATCCTTCAGTGATTACTCAAGGATACTGACGGATCCCAAAAAGCTTAAAAAGAAGATGAAAATCACAACCATAACATTAGGATGTTATGATTGGAGCTACACAAGTCTTAATTGATTAGTGGAGTGCTATATTTATCAATCTTAAAAACTAGTAGATTATGCTTCAACTTTTGTTGTTGTTGTTTCCTATATATGCAGTACAAACATGCAATAAATTCAACATGTTAATGTGTTTCAGGAAAAAAGTTGAAACTTGAAAGTGAAGAAAGTCATTTTAAGGATGCAATCTCAAGAAAATTGAATGTCCTTTATGTCAAATTGTTCCTATGCAGTAAAACATGTAATAATTTGAAAGAATTGTTAAGCTGTTTCAAAAAAAGAAGAGAGTAAAGAAAGTCATCTTAAGGATGCATTCGTTGGAAATTTTAACCCATGTACTTTATGTCAAATTTTTGCTGTATTGTATTTACTTGAGCAATTTATTGCAACAACTTTGTGAAAGCAACAACACATATATAAAAGAGAGGCTGTACTGAGTTTCAAAGACCGTTAAAGATTTTTGAAAAATACCAACTTAATAACTATCAAGCTGATTATCTATTTGTGAATATGTTAAAATCTTGGTTTATTGTTCTTTGTGGTTATACACATATATGTGTACGTATATGTGTTTATGTATGTAGGTATGGCATATGTGTTGCGCATGCGTTAGATTTTGGTTATCTTTATAAAATTAATAAAGATTATATGTTTTTCGATCACGAATATGTTTGCGACTGAAAATTGTCACCTATGTTTAAAAAAAACTAAATTAGATCACTAATGGATCACTAAAAGTTTGTTGGTCATTAAAAATGTGTCTAGTGACCTGCAGCCAAAACTGTGTACAAACAATTAGTAGATATGACTAAAATAGAAAATGAACTAAAACAATAAAGGGGGTTTACTTTATAAATAGATGATTACTTAGTTAGTTTATAAATAGATGATTACTTAATTGGTAACTAACACACATATGGCAAATACACATATCATGTAATAGTATGGCTTCATTAAATATTATGTTATCAAACACTTATGAATGATTTATGGGGAAAAATACAAGCTTTGATCTCCATTTCTCCTGGATATAAAGGTTATTTGATTTTGATAAAATTAAACATGAAATGAACTAAAGAAATAAGATAAAAGCAATAAAATTAGATAGATATATAGTCAAGTCATAATTCAATCATTCTGGCACAAGGGAAAGCTCATAGCACTGCTAGAACAAACACCACGCGAACAATTTGGTTCCAGGATAACAATCAACAAAGAGAAGTTAGTTTCATACTTTCATGAATTATCCGGTGACTAATATTTTAAAAGAGGCATACTCATATTGTAGGTCGAAAGAAGCCACAAGGAAACATCACACGTCAGGTTTTCTTTCTATTGTTTGACCAAGCTATCGGACAATGTATTCCCAACCATGAAGCGATTGAGATCCTACATCATGCTCAATCTTATGAATGTTATAGGCACTAACATGTCATTATATCCTTTCTTGTGGCTTCTTTAATCCCATTATATTTCGAGATGAGCATGCCTTCATTAAAGGTAATTTATGTTGGTAACAAGACGGGGCATGGGTATGAATCAGCCATGAACTTCATTGTTGTAGTTGAGATATTTGATGATGAATAGATTTCACCACCATCAAGATTTTTCATTCTAGTAGTTAAGATTTTCCAAAATTAGGTTACACACTAAAACTGAAGTTATCGTGCATATTGTAATTTTTGTGATTTATACATGATATCCAGACAATTTTAATTTAATGAAGACTTTAGTGAAGTAAAGAGTGGCCCAACTATCAATAAACCCAACCCATTTATCTGACCTGACTATACCAAAGTGTGTAAAAAAGACATCTAAGTCTTTCAGTGAACAAAATATGTAAAAAAAAATAGAATAACCCCAGATGGATTCTTGAATTACATACCAACCTTGATTCCTAATTTCAAGGTTTCAAGTGATACTTTACTGATAGATCAAATATCTTATGCTAATCAACTAACCATGTTCATTCACCGATTCAAATCTAATCCACAGAAACGTAAAAGGGGAAAAATTGAAATTTTGAAGAATAAAAAGATTGTTTCCAAGCGTAATGCATGTTAGCATATGAATAGATATGTATACTCAATGCTACAAGCATCATCATCATCACAACCACCACCATCATCTTCATGATGTCAGATTTATTGTAGAGAAATTTTGTATTTCTAGTCAATTGGAGAGCATGTTCATGGTGGAGTTTGGCCAACCCATATTTGAATACATGGGAATATTTTGCATGTGCGCAGGTGGCTGATGTTGTTGTTGCTGTTGCTGCTGCTGGTGTTGCTGTTGGGTAGCATTGTTGTACGAACCGGGGATCCTATGAAGAGGGCTGCTTCCACTTTCATCAGATGATTCACTAGACGGCCCTTCAGACGGAGGACTTACACCAGGAACAGCACCTCCACCACCAC
Source organism: Flaveria brownii (assembly GCA_018326445.1). Taxonomy (NCBI): domain Eukaryota; kingdom Viridiplantae; phylum Streptophyta; class Magnoliopsida; order Asterales; family Asteraceae; genus Flaveria; species Flaveria brownii. The sequence goes on from BJCN01321896.1 coordinate 3,169, forward strand.
CACTGCCACCGAAACTCAACATGTTTGGTGGTGCGACTGGTGATGGACCAACACTAGATTTTGATTTCTTCGCATCGGCAATGAAGCTACCAACAATAACCTGATACGCAAACCATTGTTAAGATTCACTAAACTGATATAATATTAGACACCTAATGTGTGTATAGGGGGTGTGTGTAGAGAGAGGGACCTGTACGGGTGATGCTGCCACCAACATCCCAGCAACACCGCCACCCAGCACCCGTCCATCTGAACCAGCAAGAGAAACACTTAATCCACTAGGCTTGCTGCTGTTACCATCACTTTCTGAGTGCACAAAGGAACCTGATAATGATATTATCTCAAATCGGCCCTGAAATTTACATTCACGAAATAAAAAGATTACTTGGCAAGATGTGAAATGTTAACTACAAATGGGCTAATTTGAGTTATGATTTTATCTCTAACTAAAAATAAGTAACTAAATATGATATAAGGGTCAAACAGGTTTAAATTTATTTTAAACAAGTGCAAATTATGGATCTTCCTAAATCGCTTTACTAAGATAAGGAAATGGAACTCTTATCGTGATAAGAAGGCATGTAATAAATTCACAAGTATAAATTAAGAACTGTGGACTGGTTAATTGTTGATCTCATGTCCCTCTATTCTAAGAATTGTTGTAACATTACAATCTAGAATGAACTTAAGAGGCAAAATGACTGGCAATCCACTTTTCAGGTAGTTACTATTATAACATAATATTTTTCATAAAAAAATTCTGGTTGCGACAAAAAAAGGCTCAAAAACTGGACTTTCTTTGAAACAAGGGGAATACAAAAAGGGCCACTGTTTCAAAATTGCAAAAGTAAATTCAGGGTTAGCAAGCCCTGGTTCATATTTGCCCAACGCCGGTCACAATTTCTAAATTACAATTTACTTCTCTTTTCCAGGTAAACAAATATAGGTGGCAATAGCTTTGATAAGCAAAAAATACAATAAGTTCAATAATAATATTTAAATATACAATAGCTTTTAATTAAAAATACACTAAACAATACTCCCTTTTGTGAAGAAGGAACCATCAAGTTCTAATTTGCCAATGCTGTAAAATTATTACAATTTTTTACCTGTAACCTATTTGCTGAAATGGCAGACAAATTGAATTTACATGGCTGACTATGGTGTAATAAAAATGTGGTGTGTAAACAATCTCCCACAACGATACAAAAATGGTTCAACTTTTTGGTGTAACAATATTCTTTTCACAATTTTACATCAATGCAAGGTAACACTATTTATCAAACCAAATGTGCACATGTCACATATTTACTAAATAACTAACATAAAAAAGTAAGGCAAAATAAAAGCATATTGATAAAGCAATATCGTTGAGAACTTTAAGATGAGTGTTGCCTTAAATATGTATTTTTTAATTTATATTATCATCTATAATTTATTTATAACTGTCATTAATTCGGTAGTTAATTAGTTTTTAAAATAATCAAGTAAATATATAAAATTTGTTCTTAGTTTTATATAAAAATATATTTTCACCAAAACATCTTTTTGTTTAACTGACCTAGGTGAAACTTGGTTGCTATTTAAGTATTAAGTGACATCAGTAAGTAAAATATTTCTGAATACTCATATTCACAAGAAATTAAACTGTAACATCTTAACAAATGTTAATTAAACAGGGGATGGAGTAAAAGTGTAAACCTCATATGTTACAGTACCACCAGACGTTGCTGGCTGGCGAAGAGTCACATTGCTGATGGCTCCATTGGCAGATAAGATACAAACTGTACGAGGTCCTTGTTGTGAAAATGACATCATTGTTGTAGCTATATCCTGTTAAAATAATAAATACAAATCAAGAAACTTTAAGTAGGTTTCATATATAAGATATATTACTAATTTACTATAAACTGAAGGAGAATCAAAACAAGTAATATGATACAACAACATACGAGTCCATTCAGCATGATTTTCTTTTGTAAATAAAACCTTTATGTTCATTACACATACATAATAAAGTAAAAGGTAAATCTTTCAGCAAGAACTAATATCGGTCTAGCATACTACCAATATTAGGTTTTCAAGTCTAGCTTGTCGCTATGCGGATGCTAGAGGAGACGTACAAACAAGCAAGAATAAAGTTCATACATAAATATCACACATAGTGTCTTCATTTAAACTATTTATGTGGTATGTGCATACAACCAACATTGCATTAAATATGCATCATCAAGCCTATGGAAATATAAAATATCATAAAATTATACTGTATATTATTTACGTATGTTGGTTTCTATAGTTTGGAATAATGGTTTCATAGGTTGGCCACTATAATTTTAGTGGTTTCACAAATTGGGCAAACACAAAAAACAACCCCAAAACGTCATGGAACAGCCCAAAAGATTCAAAATAACCACTTCAAAAAGAGTTGAAAAAATCAAAAGTGGGTTTTCTTAATTTTTTGTCTACAAAAAATCTAAAAAGTTGTTTGCAAGAGATCTTTAGCGTATTTGAGTTTGGAGAAACTCACCCGGGTTTGATTTTCATTACCCATATTTTAGCTATATTTTTTTTAATTTGAGTTGGTATGGGTTTTTTATGAAAGCTTGGAGGAGTTGGTCTATACACAGTTTGATTGTTAGAACCCACCCAAAGTTCTATCCTCACTCTTTTATTTTTAGCTGTTTCATCGTTGTTTTTCCTAACATTTTTTTTTATTTATAAAAAACATCTTTAAACTTCTTTTATTTCCTTTTCTACTTACTTTTAGTTCATTTCAATGGTTTTGTTTAATTGCTTATTTGGTCATATCAATAATTATTTCTTTAACGGTGGACAACAACACTCTGATTACAATTTCCTAAGAAACAAAACCCAAAAGAGACGCGGGGCAACGCGCGGTCTCAAATTCTAGTTTAAAATAAAAAAGAAAAAAAGAAAAAACTTAGAAGTAGTCAAATGAGCAGCACTTCTTATAACTACCTCTTCTGTCTCATGAAAATTGCAGCACTTGACAATAGATACTGCATGCATATTGATGAAAGCGACTGGGTACTAATTATACACATACAATATACTTTTAATATATGTTTTTTTATAGGTGCACAACAAGTCATCAGAAACTAGAGAGAAAGGTTTTAATTTAGTTCATAGTTTTTACATTAATACTTTTGCCACAATAATCAAATAGAATAATAGATATTTGAGCTTAAAGTTTGCACAAAGCCATAAATTATCATACCTCCCAAACAAAGAGAAGAAATATATGTAGAACATACATTTTTTAAAGAAAATTTGTAGATGCAAGATATGTGTTATTCACAGAAAATCAAATAAACAATACATTAACCGAGTCACAAATCTAATAATCATCAAGATACACTCATATAAAAATCTTTCTTGCAAGGAATTGCAATTTAACTTAGCTGACAAACCCAACAGACACCATCAATAAGACTCCTTATTTAACAGTTTAACACAACGACCAGGCTAATTAGAAGCTCGTGACATTATTCATTAACCAAACATGCAGTTTACGAAACCTAATGCATTTCTTGAACTTAAGTAATAATAGATATAGTGATCCCAATTTCAAACCAAGATTGTTAATTTTCAAAAATTATGCCAAAAAAAGAGTATTACCTCCCCTGCTTTAACAATAATGACATGAGGTGTAAACCCAACTCCAGGTAAACCTGTTCATCATATCAAACACTGAACAATCACTGAAATATTCTACAAAACACGATAAGTAACGACCACAGCATCCTAAAAACATAACATGAAACCCAACAAAAGCATAAATTTTTATAACACTTAATGCATACCTAAAGCATCCAATTGCTTCTTCCCAGAACCCGGTGGTCTTCCTCTGTGTTTCTTCGCAGACGAATCGATATTCGGAGTTCCACCGCTGCCACCGTTAGAAGACTCCAAAATCCCACCACCAGCAGCAGCTGCAACACTGGGAACTGCATTAACCGGAGCCGGAGCCAAACCGAGCGCAATGTTGCCATCAGACGACGGTGAATACTTCCTCGGCCGCCCCCGCTTCTTCTTCACCGGCTCAATGCCGTAACCACTGGCCCTAAACCCACCGGACGGAGACGATCCGTCACCAAATTGATCATTAGAACCAAAAGGGAACCGTTGTTGCATCGAATTGGGGCTTATCATGTTGGCATTATTATTGTTACTGACTGCAGCATCATTGGAGTTGTGGGGTAGATGGTGGTGGTGGGTGGAGTAGGAGTTCGGTGGCATCATCATACCCGGCGGCGGCTGGTGGTGGTGGTGGGGCTGATGGTGCTGTAGTGACGACGGTGGTGTTAAAGATTCACGTGAATCCATTGAAATTGAAGAGCTTTGTTGCTTGATCTTGTGTTGGATGCTTGTTGGTGTTGAAATGTGGGTAGATCTTGTAGTGGTGGAGATCAACTTTGAGAATCTAATTGGAACCTACTAAACTTGAAATCAACTGAATCGAAAGATTGGGGGCGAAAGATGCGATTGAAGGGGTTTAAAGAGGAGATGAAAGAGGGGAATTAGGGTTTTAAAGATGAAATTTTGGGTTTGTTAGGGCATTTATTGAGTGCATCTGCTACTTGTGCTCGAGGTACGTTTGAGCTTTTGACACATTTACATGTCTTTTCCACAACTACTTTGAAGCTTCTTGGTTTAGGTCTTATCTACAGTTGAAAACCATATAGTCAAAAATATGAATCCAACTTTTTAAAAGAAGTAATAATACTGACTGTTAATTTATTTTTGTATTTTAAATTAATTCAAAATATATTAAAGATAAATGAAACTAGTAAAGTTTACCTGTGCAATGTAGCTGTTCGGTTTAAGATAGATTTTATATTGAAACGTAGGTACCGAAAAATATATGTGGAACTTTTTTTTGGAAAACCTACAAGTATATTACACTTAACCCATTGATTTTATCTGTGCGTCGTGTGGGTTGGACGTTGAATAAAATTTATATCGAAACTTAAATCTTAATATTGAAATCGAAATAAAGGTATAAATAATAAGGTCACAATAGTCTATTCAAGATTTAAAAGTTAAAAATATATTATATTTGACCCAGATCAAACCTGAATAATGCTTGTATTACAACGTACATAAAAATAAACACGTCACAACAATATTGTATACGAAATTGCATTCAAAAATGAGAAAAAGGAAAATACCTTATATTCGACACATGTCGATTTTAAGCAAAACTCATGTCGAAGCGTAAATGAAAAATAAGCACGTCATAACGGTATATTCGAAATTTGAGAAAATATTATATCTTAAAATTTATAATAATAAAACAAAAAACAATCAAAATTAATTCTAAAATTTTAATAATATTAAAATAAAATTTAAACTCGAAATAAGCTGACGCCAAGTGGCAGTTCGTGAGAAAAAAATTGAAAAATTGATTGTGCGTTTTGAATATTACGTTAGATTATTGATGTTGTGTCTATTTTACTCAAGTAAAAAAGGAGTGGCCTAAAATCAATTTATCAAAAGTTGGTGGCCCAAAAAAACAAACTATGCAAATGTTCATGCAGCAACTTGGTTGCTTTTTAATAAATACTAGTTTTATCCCTCGCGCTTCGTGGCGGCAGTGCGGTCAATTTTTCCTCACGCAACGTAGCATGAGTTTGGTCATTATCGGTTAAACTCGTCAAAACTATAAATGTGAACCAACGATACTGGTTCCGATAACACCAAGATATCGGGATTGATGTTGTTCACTCATAAGCGGTTAGATTCGTCCCGGTACCGCGACGTTGACGTCACTCATTGATGTTATTCGGGTTGGAGATGATGAACCTGCAAATCAAACTAATAAAAAAACGATAATACTAATCAGAAACGATGGTCATGGTGCGATAAAAATAGATCTTCTCCAGCAAACTTCCATGTTTTCCGACGATGTGGTTCGCGTTTTTGTTCTTCTCCATAGCACCAAAATCGAACGAATAAAAACAGAAGGGTTTTCACCGGTGATGCGGAGAGAGCTTCATACGATCTTGCCGGATAAAAAAAGTGAATGTCCTGTGCTTACTTGTGTGTTTATACTCACCAAACAACAAAAAGACTAATTAATGTAAAACATTGAAAGTTTGATGTTGCAAAAAACCCAAAACAAAAGCTATTGTGGCCGAAACCAAAATTAAAAAACTTAACTGTAGCAAAAAATTGAAAGTTTGATGTTACCAAAAACCCAAAACAAAAGTTGTGGCCAAAACCAAAATTAAAAAACTTAACTGTCGCACCAAACTTACATTTTAATATGTATATAATATAATGTATAATGTAATGAGAAAGGAAAAAAAAAGAATAAAAATGGTCTTGTTTATCAGAATCAGGGATGTACGTATGATTTTTTATGCATTGTTGTATTCCTGACTAAAAATTAGGGTTGTATAAATATTATTCTTTATCATATATCCATTGTTTTAAAAACCGGATAGAACCGGTCAGGCCAGTCCAATTGGTTGGATCGGAAACCGGACTCCAATCCGGTCCAGTTCGGTGCTTAAAACCATTTTGACATTAAACCAATGGTCGGACCGGTTGAATTGGTTGAACGGGCGGTCAAACCGGGGTTGGACCGGTTTTTTATATATATTTTAAAATTTTTAATATTTTTCACATATATTAATTAAAATAATTATAAATTTATCCGATTCAACCAACAGATCAGTAAGTCATCTGGTTACTGTCCAGTCCGGTTCTAAAAACATTACATATATCAGGTTGACACGAGTTAACGTAAATAAATATTGATGCTTAATATCATATATTTTAATAATATACATACTACGTCAATATAAAAACAATTCCACCTCTAAACTAATTTTACTTCCTTCAGCTTATTCAATTTCTAACAAAATTTTAAATAAATTATATTTTTGGGCCAACAAGGTAGAATAAAAGCAGTTCCTATTTTAAAATGAAAAATGGTCAAATACAAAGTATATTTTTGTTATAAAATTTGAGAAGACACAATGAGTCAAAAAAAGTCATAAAAAACGTATATCTCACAATCTAAATCAAGTTTCAAAAAAATAATTCCGAATTTTTGTTCCCCCATCCGTCCTCAATAAAAAAAATAAAAAATAACGTTTTTTATTATGTTATTTATAAAATACACAATGACATCATTGTATTATTATGAAATACACAATCATGTCATTATGTCATAAAAAGACACAATGAATTTTTTTTATTTTTTTTCTGAAAGAGGACGACAAAAGTAACAGAGACTCCAAAGTATTTTTCTGAAATTCGATTTACATTGTGAGATATAATTTTTTATGACATATTTTGTAACAAATATAAACTTTGTAGAATACTTTCACCCTTTTAAAAAAACTAATTGGACCTTCCACATATAAATACAATAATTTCCTCATATTGCAAAACATAACCATTTCAAATTCTCCAGCATATCATGAAGTCTAATCAAAGAACACGCCTTTACAAAACAAAATTACAAAAAAAAAATAAACTTTATGTCCAATCCTTTCTATAAACGTTAATAAAGCACACAATTTCATGTAACGTCTCTAAACCACGGTTTAATCTAGCATCTGATCTCATATGAACCTGCTTTGGTAATATATCTGACCCACTCAACCGTGTTGTACCCACTCTTCTCCCATACCTGTAAAAAAAGACCAAAAACAACATATATTGACTATGAAAGATTTTAAAAATTGCTGCAGCAAGTGTAAAAACGATTTCTTAAGGGTTCATTTGTGTCTACTAAAATGGGTTAGTTTGTTATAAAAAATTGCTTATGGGTTCATTTGGGTCTACTAAAATTATACTAAAAGGTACCTTCAGAAACCTGACTCTTAATCCAGATGCTGTAAACATAGGAACCTATAAAAACACAATGGAACTCCAAATTTATTCGACAATAAGAAGGGCGATATATGTTCTTTGAATGAGTTTTTAAATTGATAAAAAGGCTTTTTTTTAATCACCTGAAACTCCATTTGTATTGGTGGCCTAGTCCATGACTTCTTTTCTGCAATAGTTGATATCAACTCCACTTCTGCACTCAAAGTAGATTCTGTTTGTCCTGGGAATTTTCGTATCCTGCAAGTTTATAATAATAACGCATATTAAAAACCACCTCCTAATTAAAAATAATGCATAAGAATTTAGGAAAAAACAGATCACATCGGTTAAATACGCACTTCCACATCAAACAGTCCATAGAAGCATCGTACTTTGCTCGACCGGATGTCACTTGAACACTTGTTTTTGCTGTCTGTTTGGGTACTGGAACCTTAATCACAACTCCAAGTGCAAACATTTTTGCACCAAAAACACTCTTTACCTGAAAGCCAGTGAGTTAGCATATAATATAACTACCGTAAGTTAGCTCAAAATTTTGGTTGTTTTAGTATTGGTGACAATTCGACCCGTTTACTAAATGGGTTGATTCAAGTCACACTTTATCTCTAGCAGTCAAATGGGTTGAAAGTCGTTTAAAGTATCACAAAATATTATGATTCATTTTATTTAAACAATTAGACTAGCATTGAATTGATATGTTATCGTAATCATAGATGACATATTTATATATTTAAAAAATGAAATCCAGGTCAAAAAATGTTTTCAGGTCAACCCATCTTGAGCTGTAAGGCTGTAACCCATCTCGCTTATTTTGACATCTCTGTTGTTCACAAACCTTCACGTTAACTTCCATGCGTGTCCTGCCCAATTCTTTGATGGTGGGCAATACCCGGAATGGAAGATTTACACCTTCAGTGATACGATATCTGTTGCATAATTTTTTTTAACCTTAATGTAGCAGTATGTGGAAATAACATCAATTTAAATACCAAGAAAATTAGTGAGTTTACTTCATTAGCTCGAATTCACCATCTGGTGGTACAAAGCTGACAGTTTTTTCTGAATTAAATCTGGTCAAGTTTACACACTGATGGAAGGTAACATCATCCAGCTCAATAGTTTTTCCACTGCATTAGTAAAGTTCAAAATTTTTAATTAAACTGGAACAAACATCAAACTTGTAAAATTAACATATCTAATACCAGATATTACCTCTTAGTAGGACGCGCCTTGAGTTCAGATTCTTTTTCCAGGCCAATTTTGTCATTTAATCCCAGCTTCAAATCAGGCATACCAGAAAGGAAACACTTCATAAGAATCTTGCCCGTTACATCACAACGTAGAACGCTACCTATTAACATTAACATAAGATATCAGGGTATGAAAATATTAAACATATGCACGTGTAAAACACGATTAAATTGTACCTTTTGAAGACATTAGAAGATTAACACTTTCCACGATATCCAAAAATACTTCATTCTTTTTGTAAACAAGACCTTCCCTACGCCAGCCAACTGCACCGGTTACTTGTAATGTAGCATTGGGGACAGGTTTATCTGTAGGCTGTTTAAACTCATTGGAAAACAAGCTACACATCAGAAAATATTTAACGTCTATCAAAAATATAATAACTCTTACCTAGATATAAAAGACATTCCTAGAGACGAATGACAAATTTTTAAATGACAACTAACCTTGGATGAGAACGGTGAGCGTACACCTTCTTGAGTAATGTAAAGCTTCAATATTTCTGGTGAAAGATTTTGTGGATAACCAAAATCCATAATTTCTGCAAACAAAACAAGATATACAGCAGACTGAAACACAAGATAATACAAAAAAAAAACAAGTAAATATGATTTAAGTAAAGCAGCTCATACCATCTAATAACTCGTATATCAAAACAAAGTTGTTGCGGATGGCATCCTCATCAAAAGCACCACCAAAATACGATTTAAATAAATTAACCGCCTGCATAAGAAGAAGATTAGTTAACAAACATTAGTCTGAGTGAGGAGTTTACAAAAAGAATCTAATTTTCGGTCTACTACCTTCTTGATGAATTAAGAGGTTAAAACGTTCTAAATACTACATTTTCACAAGTCTTACACCTTTCTTCCCCTAAAATAATATCAATTCAAAAAACCCTTATAAGCAAAAAGAAAAAAAATTACCTCGACGACAAACTTGAATGCACATGCTACATTGGCGTTACTGCTGACAACAATGACAATATAGACATTGCTAATTCTCATATAGAAAAAAGAGCAACCACCGATCTGGCGAACAGGACATGTGCCTAGTTCCTTTGTTTGCATTATGTGCAGTCTAAAGGCATCAACCATATTTCCCCTAAAAGATGTAACAATAAAGAACAAACAGAAACAACAAGATAAATGAGCACATTCATAGTCTGAATTTTCAACAAACTGAAAAACATGACCTTGTAATACAATGACTTGATAAAATCCACATATAAATAATTGAAAAAAACAAACTTTGACGAAATAATGTATATAACATGAGCAAAATTAAAGATCAAACTATGATGAAGACATCAAATTCTTTAGGTGGTGTTTGTTTTTTTTGAAAAAAAGCTTCTAAAGCTCTTTTGTCTGCGCCAAAAAGAGGCGGGCAGATGTTTGAGGGATGCTGCAGAGGGTTTGTTTTTTTTGAAGACGTGCGTGACCTCTTCTTGGAGAATGGACTAATGTCTTCTTACCTCTACAAACCTCTTCTAACCAAAAGAAACAAAAACCCTAGAGCACTCCTCTTCTCTTTCTCCCGTCCCCTTAATTATTTTTCAACCATAACACATGGAATCAATAAGATCGTAAGTAAAAACAGTCAGCTCACACGCATAATCTCATTGATTCTAATTAATCACAAACGTTTACTGTGCATAGCTTTCATCTTCACTCCAAGCAGACGTTCACAAATCACAAACAATAACATTAAACCGCATCTTAATAGTTTACTTTGGACAACTAAAATGTGAACCACTGTACAAACCAAAGCACATAAGCAACTAATCGTTTAGTTAACTTGTCATCATCATCACCATAACTAGGGTTCTTCAAGACCTACGAAAGAAAATCAGCAATTAACAGACATAACACGAACCCACAGAGAGAACTAACCCAACGTCATCGCGATAAAGACGATTGATGAGGACATCGCCGCGAAGGTTTAAGAAGTATACAGCGGAAGCAGCCACCGGCATCTCTAAAGCCGCCGGTGCAGTCAACAGCTGAATTAGAAATTGCTAAAACACGCAGAGAAGATTGAAGAAGATGGATCAGATCAGATCAGATCTAGAATGCTTTGCTGAAATTGGGGTTTCAGATTTCTTGTAAAAGCTTCTTCGATTGGAGCTGGTAAACGGAGGAATTGGGGCAGTTTACGTTGAACAGATACACGCTGGTCGATAATGGGTTTTCATTTTATGCGGTCTTTTTTATTTATTTATTTATTTAGATTTAGATTTAGATTTTAGAATAAGAAGCTTTTTGTTTGAGTATTTAAAATATATTCTTCATTTTTATTTATATAATTATATTAAAAATTATTATAATTTTTTTATTTTTAATTAAATAATAATTTTATACCTTTATCATTGTTTTTTTTCCTTTCCTACACTCACAACCACTTTCAAAAATATAAAAAAAAATTATAGGGATTGAATAGTTATTTCTCAAATATACGGATAAGAGTAACATTTTCTCTCTCATTTACTCACAACCACTTAAAATCATTTCATATAATATAAGAAACACACTCACATAATTTTAGAGACTCCACTGTGAATACTCTTAGTAAATTAATTATTCCATTAACGTTTTGTTTATGAGTTTTTTTTTAATAAAAGAAAATAAAAAGAGAGTAAAAAGTATGTTTTTAAGTTTCTTTTAAAGAGGGAGTTGAAAGCAAACAAAAAACTTTATATTCTTGAGTTTTGTAAAAGATAGAAGTTGAAAGAAATAAAAGAAAATTTTCTTAATAACTTTTCT
>BJCN01321905.1:0-12935 GCA_018326445.1 Flaveria brownii
GCAAAAAGGTTTTTGCGGCCACTTTTTTACGGCGAACAAATAGCGACGAGTTTTTCGTCGCAAAAAAGATATTGCGACGACATTTGGTGTTTTTTGCGACGACACTTATCGCCGCAAAAAACTGATTTTCTTGTAGTGTTTTTCAGTTCCATTGTCCCATGCCAACTGTTTATGTCATATGGCCAGCTAGCAACATGACCCTTTTGTCAACCTCATAATAGTTCTTGAAATCAAATCGATTAGAACACATATAAACAGTTTCTCTCTAGTCATCAAGAACCATCCACGATAAGCAATGGCTCGTGTCATTTCATACATTCCGGCAACGAATCCAACAACATCTTCTTATGACATGTTTTGAGGTACTCCCTCGATGGAACTTCTTGCCATCATATCATCATTTTTCCATTGCATATTTGTACTCATGTCTTTAACAGTCACCAAACGGTCCAAAATAATAAATTGCTTAAATAATCAACTACTCACAAGTAGTAGCACTTCAACAATTATATAGATGAGATGAGTTATTTTTTATTACAAAATTAAAACATATAGACTTTAAATAGTTTAACTTTCATAACACTAGTTCTAACACAAATGTTAAATACTAAACATTTACATTAAATGTTTTAATACACCTTACCTTTAATTCATCTTATTTTCTTCAAAAGCACACCTTAATTAATAAAATAATAATCAAATTATTGTTTAGAGGCACTTTATTTATTTATTTAGTTATTTATTAGTTAATTAATTGATTAATTTTTGTTTTCATTCATTGGTATCAGAGCCAATGAAGTTTATTTCCTGGTTAAAATTCACTATTATGTGATGACTCAGACCTTTGAATCAGATTGAAGAACAAAGAACAATAGCAACACTTTTTCCAAAACAGAAAGAAAGTATAGAAACAGATTCTTGACCAAAACAATTTGATCGACACTTAAACTGAAAATAAGAATTGGTACAAGAATTAACCTAGGCTTCTTCCCTATTTATACTGATAAAAACAAAAGCTTCCTTGCTGAACATGACTTCTAAAGCTAATCTAACTCAAACTTATAACCGACTCAATAAAACAAATATTCTAACTTATGAATTAACTCCTCTAAGTATTAACTAACTACAAGATTAACCCAACATTATGCACTCTCGATTTTGGTTTGGTAATTGAGTATGAATAACAATTATGTGTTTATAATTGTAATGATGAAAGTTTAGAGTGCCTTAGAAATAATGCAAAATTACATGCTTAAATAATACTTGATTTATTTATGCCTATACCATCTACGATTATATGTCAAATATTACTTTGCAAGATTTTAGAATTATTAGAAAAATATGAGTGTTCGAAACCACTTTACTATCTATGCTACATCAAAATATTATATTCTATGTTACTTAATTGAAGTTTATCCAAGACTTGATTATATCAATTTTAGAAATTGATGACGATATTAATTTCCTCGTTCCTGTATTTGTTACAAGAAATAATGTTAAGAAGAAAAACAACATTAGGACCAAAACCAGGAATACTTAGAAGTGACGATGCCGCCCTCAAACTGCAAGTGGCGGATTTGAGGAATACACACAGAGAAAATGATTTTTTTTAAATACATTGATACGTCAGTCGTCACATTATAGTCATCAGTAAGAAAATTCGAGACCTTAACTTTGGATGTACTTTAATTAGTGATACATCAAAGTACAAGCTCCTACGCGAATGTACGCCAAACAACAATTTTTAAAAAAAATAAAAAAATATTGGATTTTCTTTAGAATGATTTTCTTTCTCCTAAACCAAATTATAAAAACCTTATACAAGAATTAATTGGTTTGTTGGCATGTAAAGTATCGTTTGTTTGTAGAAGAAGAATCATTTGTTAACTCTATTTCCATGTTTGGGAAAGTGTTACGTTTTGGCGGATGTATTCCCTTGTAAGGGAGAACCGTGGGTATCACATTATGTATCTCACATAGAACATGTATTTATCTTGAATCGATGCTAAACATTCGGAGTAGTTCTTATATGTAAATATTAGTTTATTAACTATCGGTTATTTGTTTATGTTTTGTTAATTATGAATAAAGTTTATGATTATGCATGTGAATTTCTTTGTGCAATTTCAAGCATTTTATCATATTTGTTTATGCTTGGGTACCTTTGTTATGATTGATTGAGTTGACTACGGTAAGTATAATAGATTTATAGATGATGAGGAGTGATCCTTAAAAAACCAAATAGTTATGTGAAAACCAATTAAACCGGTCACATATTCTATAATTTTTTCATTACCACCCTCTATATACAAGTGTGTGTATATATAAATAGGGGTAGTGATCAAATGAAAACTGTAACGTGGTTTTACATATAGGTCACACATAGGTTACGTATACGTAACAGCTTTTCATTCGACATAGTATTATGTATACGCAACTTTCTTTATTCTTGTATTTATGTTTAACATATATGTACCAAATACTCAAATAACTCTTTTATCTTTGAATAAAAAAAATGAACTATGGTAGTGGTTTCTGTAGTTTTCTTTGTTTTTCTCTTTAACTATTGTTTTTTTAGAAACCATTCCCTATAGATGATAACTAGAACATAATAACTAGGCCTATAAATGAATATGAACTATTCAAGAATTGTTCGGTGGAAAGTTCGTTTATATTCTTTTATTTAGGAAATGAACGAATATGAACAAAAACTTTGTGTTTGTTTAAATAACGAACAAACATGAACACATGTTTTGTTCCTTCGTTTATGTTCATGAACGTTCGTTTAGATTCGTTCGTTTACGTTCGTTTATATTAATATATTAATAAAAGGGTATTATGTGTACCCAAAACTACCACTACCTTTCACCTTAGCATACTTGGATTTTTGTGAACCTGGCTTCCTGAAGGCATGAAAGTGCATTGCAGATTATTTCTGAAACTTTGTTATACAAGTACAATTAAAAGATATTTAGATTGATTTATGAATCCAATTGAGTGTACCAACATGAACAATTGTTTCAAACAATCTAGGCATCTTTGAAAACACAACATTCTTAAACTCTTTCCCTTTAGGATCATACTTCACCAGACACCCTCCTCTATACTCTATCAAGATCTTGCCACTCTTCAAAACACAAAGAACCCTAACCGCCCTCCGGTTCGAACCCCGTCTCCAGATCCGGTGATCGCACACGTTAACCGATGTACTCGGAGTAAACACTCCATCAATCACAAACTCTTTCACCCAAGATTCATCAATCCCATACTCCTTCATAACCCAAATATCCACCTTCCCATATCCACATGAAATAACCAACGCCAACCACCCACGAACCACCGTTAGCTGATAACTGCAACGAGCAGCTCCACCAAGGCTGGGCTTCGCCACCGGTTTGAACCGCTCGTCGATCAGATCAAACGAGACGATGGTTAGTCGCGACAGCCAATGAATTCTCCCGTTAACTAACGGAGCTTCTGTTGATTGTCTTGAAACCTGATAAGGTGCTTCTCCTACATACCTCCATGAATTATTGTTTCTTTGATCGGAAATTGTGAGAATTTGAACCTCCGATTTCGGGTAGCTCCGGTTGTCGCGGATAATCCGGCGCCGGCGAATCTCCGGCAATGTCGGATTTCTGTAATACACAATCTTTACCAGCTTGTACTCGTTTGTAACCGATTGAAACCCGAACCCGAATACTATTTCTTGTTCTTGAAACTGCTTTGATCTCGGAAGCTGAAGATGATCACGGGTAAAGGGGTTGAAGACGTAAATGGGTTCACCATAAAACGAATCCGACAAGCATAACAACCCGTTACAAGATCCGACGACGGTGAACTCCGGCATGGATGAACAGAAGGGGGTGGATATCTTTCTCACAGTGTTGCGATCGTCGTCGTCGCCGGAGGATAATTCGACGAAGGAGAGTTGGTTGCGAAGGGGGTAGTTGCAGTGGAACATAAGCAGTGGGTCGTCGTTCGCCGCCGTGGAGTGGTGGAGCTGCGGCAGCTCAGGGTGGATTGATAACAGGTTCCGTCGCCGGAAAAGTAACCGGAGCTGAATTAGCGATGAAATTGGAAGTCTTGTGAGGATGTCTAAGAGTACATCAGTGGGTAAATTTTCGAGTTTGAAGTGATCACCATCGATGGTGTGATCTTCATCGTTATGGTTACGGAGTTTTGATTTCTTGTTTGTGGGTTCGATTTGAAAAGGTGAATCCATGGAGTTTTTGCGATTTGGGGATCGATTGAATGATGCATTGAGTGTGGTGGTTTCCACTGTTGGATTATTGTTTGGAGTCATTTGGGCATATGGCTGCCATGAAAGTTAAAAACCGGATGAATTGAAAGGGTCAATCTGAAATTAGATTATGTTATATATATGTCTGTGTTAGCCCATGGTCCGGTTATTAATTAAGTGTTAAATTCTAGTGATTTTGAAATTTTCTCTTGTTCTTGTCATTTTAGTTCGCTATTACTACGGTCCAGTCATAGCCAGCCGGTTCAACCCCAAACGTTCTAATGAACGCAAACCGAATTGGTGAAGAGATTGATTCCTGTTAATAGGCTTGGCTAAACTGATTTTAAAAACCAATGCATACACCTGCCATGGACCATGGTAGAAAGCTGTAAGATATTTCTTGAATAGATGGAGTCATCGGAGTTGTCAAATAAACGGATTTTGGGCTTTACATTTAGATCTAAATATACCGTTGGTAAATTTGGAATTTTAAAAACAATCACTGTATTACATAATTCATAAAGGAGTAGAAGTAAAGAAGGTAAATAATCATGTTTAACACAATTACTCTAAAATAGAATTTTACTTTGGGCTAAGGTCACTTTTTTAATAGTAAATATTTTATATATGGCTAATAATTGTAAGAAAATCTAACTTTAATCGGACGAGGAATTATATGGATAAAAGTGGGTGTTCAATCCGCTTAGTCCATCCAATATCTAGTTTTTTGTTCCTATTCCCAATCCACAAAGTAATAAACTATGATTCACATATATTTGTAGAGGTTATAAACACTAGACGTGAATACTTTCAAAACTATTTCTTGAATCGATGTTACAAGTAGAATTTGAAATAGTATTGTTTTTGTATCCTCTAACCTGACATGCATATTAGAACTTGATTATATAAAAGATCATTCACTGATATGTTTCTCTCTGGCACTCTCTCTAACGAGCCGATTATTAGGAGATGAGATAGAAACGCCTGTAAGTATAGTAAAAGTCGTATCAGTTAAGATGTGATGTGTATACTTGTTAACCCGAACTGGTGTCATATGCATGGTCGTGCTCAAACTAGAAGACCGCTTTGAATCTGAATCAATAAAAAGAATAGCTAAATATTATACAAGAATTATTACAATTCATGACATGTTAAATGATATGTCTTGCATAGAAAGTGTGGGGAAAACAATTGATTAAATAGATTAAATGGATTAAATATGATTACAACTCATAATTTTGATTATGACTTGAAATCATGACTTGTGATCTTAAGTTGTCAATTGAGAATAATCATATATCACACACATGTCCAAAAACACTTGGCTAGTCATAAAGTATGAAGAATGAGTCCTATCAAGTCCAATAATCATGCTCATTTATAAAAATACAAAATCCTTATAAACTTGAAATATCAAGGTGAATGGATATGTTTTGAATGATGGAAGAAACCTTATCAACTATTATCTATCTTACAAAGAACAACTGCATCTACAGTGTTCTTCTATTGGTTGAGTTTTTACAAAGGCCCGGTTTCCGGGTGACCTCACAATTGGTTTTGAACATTAGAAACACAAGTTTTCGAACATCAAATTTCATTAATATACGTATCAGAACATACAAAAATTATAATCGTTTAAACATTTACACCAAAAAAATAACTATCGTTATCAATCCAAAAATCTGTGCCAGGATGCCAGTCTCGATTATATGCCAGGTAGCTTCCCTATCCATGCTAAGCTCGCTCCATAATGTATATCATACCTGCCAATCTAATATGTATACAAAAAGTCAGCGACGCTGAGTGAACTCTAGGTTTACTTTAACGAAACTTTATCATACACATATACTTTATCATACTTTAACCTCGTTTAAACTTTACCTTTCTTTATCATACTTTAACATCTTATAAACTTTAACTTCTTGCTTACATTAGAGTAATATTACTTTATCAATTATATAACTCGTTCTATAACTATACTTTAGCACTTTACTTTATCATTTAATTTATCGTCACG
The DNA here is from genome assembly GCA_018326445.1 of Flaveria brownii. Taxonomy (NCBI): domain Eukaryota; kingdom Viridiplantae; phylum Streptophyta; class Magnoliopsida; order Asterales; family Asteraceae; genus Flaveria; species Flaveria brownii. Next base: position 6,261 of record BJCN01321905.1, read on the forward strand.
TTATCCATATTTTATCATTACTTTATCTGTATCGTCATGTTATCCATACTTTATCATTACTTTATCTGTACTTTAACTTTGTTCTTTTACTCTATCGTTAAACTTAGCACAAAGCTTAGTTCCTTTAACGGCCGTGCATACCCAAAGTACACCCGTATGTGAGTACATCGATGTGTAACTCATATGTGAGAATGCGCCAAGCATATCTCCTTTAACGGCACGGCATACCCAAAGTATACCCCTATGTGAGTACACCGATGTGTAACTCCTATATGAGAATACGTCAAGCATATCTCCTTTAACGGCACGGGCATACCCAAAGTATGCCCCTATGTGATTACACCGATGTGTAACTCCTATATGAGAATGCACCAAGCATATCTCCTTTAACGGCACGGGCATACCCAAAGTATACCCCTATGTGAGTATACCGATGTGTAACTCCTATGTGAGAATGTGTCAAACATATCTCTTTTAACGGCAGGAGCATACCCAAAGTATACCCCTATGTGAGTACACCGATGTGTAACTCATATGTGATAATGTAACGAATACAATCCTCCTTTGACAGTGCTAGCAAGGCTTCTTTAGTGCAGTTTAATGTTTTTTACAGCTGTGCTTTACGGGGTAACTATTCTTGAATTATTATTCAAGTTATTTATCATTCACATGTGACTTTATCATCGTTCGTTAAACACTTTAACTGTAATGATATAATATATATATACACTTTATCTCTTTAGCATTAAGTTCATCGTTTGTTTATCCTTATCAATTGTTATACAAGTTAACGTTACACATAAACTATCAAGTTTTCGCTAGAGAACTCCTCTATTCGCGCGAGAACTCCTCAATCGCACGAGAACTCCACAATCGCACGAGAACATCATCCTTCGCGCGAGAACCTCCTCTGATGCGACAGCTTGCTGGACAAGTTTCCTCATTCACGCGGGAACTTTCAAAAAGTAACTGTTACGCGCCAAAAACCTACTTTTTGCGCGTGAACTCTCTCCCCCCGCGATAACTTTTATGTTGCATCAAACTTTATCCACAAGTTATCGACCTTTAGCTACTTTAACGTATAATACGTACTATAACAGTTTATATCATCATACTTTGTCAAATCATTCATTTAGGTATGCATATTATCCCAAAACATGGAAAACACATAAAAAGTGGGGTCTAGAAACTCATCTCGTCAAGTATTAGTACTAACACAACCTCCACGAAACCTTATCGGATGAAAAACTACATAACCACGTGTTATATTCATCAACAATCATTCTTTAGTACATAATACAAGTTAGTACACGAGTTACTTACCTTAACGTCTCATTTCTTCGCTTTCTCTCTCTAAACAGACGTACTCTCTATCTAGCAGCAACACTTTTCGCATAAGGGAGTGTCAGGAATGGGTGTTCGTAGTTTTTTATACCCAGTTGTACTTTTCGCAGAATTCTCGCTGGACAACTCTCCTCTCGCGCGAGAACTATTTTTCGCGCGAAAACACTGCTTTCGCGCGAAAGCTTTTTTACTCTCCTTTTTCTCGAAATTTCCGGGTGTTACATGTTGGTTGGTTAATTTTTGGCTTCTTTGTATTGATTTAGTGTGTTGATTTGTTTTTAGTTTTCCTTTTTGTGTTGCACATTATGTGTTTGATGAAATGCTTAGCGTATATCTGGATGGTTGTTTTTATTTGTCTTTGTTGCTGCATGTTGATCTTGCTTTTTGATCTAACACCTTTTCATTTCATTTTTGTTTCTTTTGTGACATGTATGATTTATTAGTGTTGTTGTTTTGGGTTCTTTCTTTTTATTGTGTGTTTTTTGTTTAGTGTTTATTTGGTGTTTTGGTATCTTAGTATGTTTTTTTGCCTCTGTAACTCTTGGTGTAAGATATTTTTTTTCCTTGCATGCTTATTGGTTGTTTTTTACTATGTTTTGTTTATCTCAAAAACTTTGGTTAGCAGTTGTTGGAGAATTTCTTTAGAGATAGGGGCAAGCCAAAGAGAAATTGTAATCATATTAGACATCTTAACTATTTAGCATTAGTATAATGTATAATCATTCAGAGGCAAATGTTAGAACCATTCAGACATTTACTCGTGAAACAAATAGTCTGAACCATTAAGTTCTAAACCATTCAGACATCTGAACCATTAAGAGGTTGATTCAAATATTACAATACAGCCCCTTAGCAATTCAATTGATGTTTTATAGAACCTCAAAAGTCTAGTAAAATGGAGTGGAGAGGTGTGAAAAAGCCTTGATCATATTAGACATAAAGTTCACAAAAGATGGAGTTGATGTGTGACGAACCAGAGGTCTATTTCTCTCAGATGAGTCATGTTTCATCATCATTGACCGAGCTACAACCCAAAACTAATTTTTTTTCTCCATATATAAAACCCCAAATATGAAAGCTCTAAATTATGAAATAGGGTTTATAATAAACACAGAACAAACTTAAAGAAACCAAACAACAGTAAAAGAGTTCATCGGAGAGCAAGGGAGAGACGCCAGGAGGCCGGTAACGGTCAGAAAAGACCACCGGTCAGGATCCTCTCTCTCTCTCTTCCCCTCTCCCTCTGCCTTGCTTTTGTTCTTTTTAAGTTTCACTTTGTACAAAGAGAAATCAAGGTTATCTAAGAGAAACAGAGAACTTGCGAGCAACGGCGATGTAAGAGAAACAGAGCAACGGCGATGTAAGAGAAACAGAGCAACGACAATGTCCGACAACGACATCGCCGAAAACGGCAAACCAAGCGGTCATCGTAGTCATCTTTCACGAAGAAATGCGTAAGCGAGACCCCAAAACGGGACCACAACCGGCCGTCACCACTTTCTCCAATGTTTCTCTATCTAACCTTCTATCTCTCTAGTATGAACCAAATGAACGGGATCCTCCCTTAAATGGTAAAAAGTGATGGGCTTAAGATAAACACCCATAACCTTTTGTGACAGAAATGAAAAGAAGAAAAAGCTCACTTTAATAGGTATTATAATTTAACCCACATATGTCGCAAAATACATATATGGGTAAAAAATTACATTGGGTCAAATGCAATTTGATTGGACTGGTTAATTGAACCATAATTTTTATTGTGTCGTAATAACTCTAATATAATAATTATTCAAAATCTCATGAAAAGAATTATGGTTTTGGAGATTTAAGAAAAGGGTTCTATTCACATAGAAATAACAAGCAATTGAGAGAAAGAAAAAAAAAAAAAAAACTCTAGCCCGTAGCTACCCTTGTGATTTTTGGTTGCCCTTCTCCCCCTTTGGATTGCAATCGACTTCAACAAAGTAGTTCGGTTTTTTTTTTCTTTGATTCAAGTTTGATGATTCACGTATTGACTAACACCTCAGTTGTTCTTTTGATGCGGATATCAATTGTGAAGCTCATCCCTTCATTCCAACTAGACCAAATTAGGAGTTTTAAATTTTCGATTCTTTTCTTCGTTTCCGGTATATTATTTTGTAGCAACTAGACTTCTATTCGGACATCCTTTAATTTGATCAAAGATAGTTTTCGAGTACTTTAATTCGCCCACTACACAAACCTGATTTGTATATTACTATTTTATTAGTCGTTTTCAAAATATTTAATTGTTTTCTAAATTCTGAATAAACCACTACGAAGTTTTTATTTCCACTTATGGTTTAATATAAATTATATTCAAACAACGCTACGCTTGAGTAAAATACTAGTTTAGATCTCAATGTAAGCCGAAAATCCTTCGGTAGGTTCCAGAAATCAATCTCTTCCACCTGCTCAATTTGCGTTCATGAAAACGTTTCGTGTAACCAGCTGGCTATTGGCTAGATTGGACCAAACCAATGAACCAGAACGTCGAGAACATTACAAGATTTCAAGATCACTAGAATGTGACAATTGAATAACCGCAAGCATAAACAATGACATCTAACTATTCTAATAAACAAAAATATAATGTGCCACATGGCACTTTTTAGAGACCCATTATGACACGTGGCTGTGTTTAATGTCTTCTACACGTAAACATGTTTAAAAAGGCGCGGACCTTATTCGGATCCTGGTCCACCCGTTTCATAATTTAGATCCTTTAAATGCCTTATGACCCATTTGAAACCCTAATTTCCCCGTTCATCTCTATCCATGCTCTAAAGTATGAAGTATTACTCCGCTTAAAGTTTTGAAACCCTAGATCCATTATACAGACCTGAAAGATGTCGTGATCGAAGCCATCCACTACTCAGGTTATCATCTATTTCATACATGCTTCATTTATATACTGAATCTATATATTTCTTCAAAAAACTTCATGTTGTACATTTATTTTTGATTTGATTTTGGTTGGATTCATGTCTTAGGACTTGCAAGATGTTCAAATACGGATCAAAGCCCTAATTTATGATTCTTGGTTGCTTGAAAGGCCGATCTTTGGTGTTTCGTCGTTCCGGGTATGCCTCCGTCTTTAGTGTTTTTCCAATGGTTTGAATATACGTCTTATTTGCTTTTGTTCACTACAAATTGCAATTGATAATGTGTCTCGCATTCGGATTCTTTTATTTAATCAAAGTTTCTTTTATCTGAGTTTAATACATTTTTGGTTAGCTTTGAAGGAATTATGATTATACTTGTGAATGGTGTGGAGGGAGATTGGGAAGAAGGTTAGTCTTTGATCATCGTTCTTCATTTCAAATTTTAGGGTTTTGCTTTCAGAGATAAACGAGTAAATGACTTACATAATGTTATAAAAGGGGCGATCAATATGACTTTTAGGTTATAGACTAATGATCGATGTCGTGCAGTCGGTCCAAAATATATATTAAAGAGTGCCTAATCACCCTTAATAGTAAAGGGTAAGCAGGGTTTTGAATCCACAGGGAATCACGGGGAAGTGCTAGCAACGATTAATTTAAAACTACTAAACATTGAAAAGTAAATTGATTTATGGACTTAATTAAGAAATAATTAAATTAACAAAATAAAGTCTAAGTTTTTTGTAACATTACGATTGTTTCTATTTTTATTATTATTATTATTATTATTTTATTTATTTAAAATGATGGATATTTGTAAAAACAATTTTACAATAATAATAATAATAATAATAATAATATTAGTAATAATAGTAAGAATAATAATAATAATGAAAATAACAACAATAATAATGAGAATAATAGTCCAGGGGGTATTGTTGTAATTTATTAAACTTAAAAATCAAATTCTAAACCAAGACTAACACAAACTCAAACCACAGGGACCATTTTGTAAATTTTGCAAAATTCCAACCCCACCCCCCTGTCACCGTTCGAACCCCACCCGCACCACCATCGGCCGACCAAGCCTGAAATCGGGCACTACCAACTATTTTAACCAAAAGTAATCACGCATTAACTAATTCTAAATCGTTTATAACTTTCATTTGGGATTAATTTCATTCAAAACCATCAAAAATCAACCTATTTCACCATCTTCTCGACCGCGCACCTGCAAGTACCTTGAAACCCCCTCTCCGATCCATTTTTACTGAAATTGACAAAGGGTTTATGATACTTATCATCATACGAAGCTTCCCACAAATTTAATTTTGCTATAAACAAGATTTGATCATCAATCGATCATCAACCGAGTCGCGACCTGTTTCATCTTTGGGTAATCTTCAAATCGATACCATATACGAAATTAAACACACACACACACTCGATTGATCATGGGGAACAAAAGCCCCATGATAGCAGACACAATGGGTATCGAATTGAGCTTCAATTTTGTTCGGATTCGAACTAGGGTTCGAGGGAATTTGGGGATTTATTGTAAATTGTGTTTAAAAAGATTGAATCCCGGTTCTATTCGCTGATCAGGCCTTGGCCTGCTGGTACCCGCGCCCCACAATAACCAAGAGGTCCCGGGTTCGACCCCGGGCCACCTCTATAATTTTTAAACTTTTTTTAAGGCTTTAAAAGCCTCCAAAAATTATAAAAAAATTCTAAAAATCATAAAAAATATTTCTACAATCATTAAAAATTTTTAAACAACTAAATTATTTTTCTGAAATTTATTTTTAACATTTTATCTATTTTAATAAATGTTTTAAATAAATAAAATTACAAATAATACAAAATTATTTAAACAAAAGTGAATTTCTAATAATAATTTAATTTATTAAATTATTATTTGACACTATATTACTTTTAATTATTTCAAATAATATCTATCATTGTTTAAATAATGATTAAATATATAAATTTTTATATTTAAATCATTCAATACAAATTTCATTTCTTTTAAGTTATTTAAATAATTAAATATTTTAATTAATTATCATATAATTAATTAAATAAAAATTAATTATTTGTTTATTCTTTCACACGTCAACAATAAATCAAACAGATACGTAAACTGAATACGTTTATTTAAATTTTAAACATAATCATTTTCAATAAATTCATTTTAATTGTTTCAAACATTTTTAACTAAATAAATTAGTTTATTTAAACTACCATTCAAAATCAAATGGAAACTCTAATCTATTCCCAAATTTTCACATTATTATTATTCTAATTCGAGACACCGTTCCTTAGGTTAAATCATAAGGAAATTGTAGGTGTCAAATTTATCACGTCCAAAATCCAATCTCATCAATCAAGTGAGTATTCATATCCCCTTTTTATATCATTTCTCCTT
>BJCN01321933.1:0-15359 GCA_018326445.1 Flaveria brownii
GATTGTGTCCAGTGACGATGAGGAGGAGGCTATGTAGGAAACTAGACGGGGTTGTAACTATGGGGCATTCCAAGATGCAGGCCCCTGACGTTTGATGGGAATGGGAGTACTGTTGCTGCTCAATGAAGGGTGAGGGAGATGGAGGCGGTACTTGATATCAACAAGGTCCGAGAAGACCAGAAGGTGAAGTTTGCTACCCACTAATTTGTGGACTCGGCCTTATGCTGGTGGGACAACATCGTCCAGGCCGAGGGTAGCATGGGGAATAGAAGGATGAGGTGGAGCGAGCTGAAGAAGTTGGTGCTTGAGGAGTTCTGTCCTCATAGGGAGTTGGATTATATCGAGATGGAGTTCTTGCAGTTGGAGGCAGGAACCATGACACACCAGCAGTATACGATGAAATTCAACGAGATGGCAAGCCTAGTGCCAGATCAGGTGACGCCCTCGTCATGAAAGATCAAGAGGTATATTCAGGGTCTGTCGATGTTGTGTTGATACGAGAAAGAGAAGGAGGGAGTTGATCAAGTTCCTTTCTAATATAGCATAAATTTTAGAAAACCATAACAATTAGTGTAGATTTCTCAGAATAAAAGGGAACCTGTAAATTAGCCATCCCTATTTAATTAGCCATGGATTTATTATGAAGACCGATTTTGCGAATAAAAGTTGATCATACATTTTTCAACAGTGTAAAACATTCACAATTACAAATCCTAAGTTTATAACTTCCCACTCAAATATAGGTGCTACCCATCGAAAGTTTTCCCAAGATAACCATAACATTAACACAATATAAATCACACCATTGGTTCATCATAAGTTACATAAAGTTTTACTAAATTAGGATAACAAATGAATTTTAGCTCATAATGTGCATGAACATAACAACAAAGATAGAAGATAGTAATGAAATCATCGATAAATTAGAACAATCAAACCGGTGATTCACTATGGATGACGTTAAGCGATCTCGAGCTTCTTCTAAGTGTGGAATGGACCTCCAAAACCTTCTAAGGACCTCCAAAGGCTGGGTTTCCGAGAGGGAACACCAGCACTTCACCTCCCAAAAGTTCCACTCAAAGTTGCACATAAAGTCCTATTTATAGGCTTTCTAGACTGTTTATACATGACCCCGTGCCTAAAAAGAACGAACCATGCTAGTACAATGTACGTAAAAGTTTGGTCAGCTTGTACGCTCAGATGTTGTTGTGCACGGCCCCGTGTTTAATGGGGCACGGCCCCGTGTTTGTGGTGGGGTACGGCCCCGTGCCTCCTGGGGCACGCCCCCGTGCCTCGGGTCGGGGAACCATACTTTTTCTCCTGTCAGACTGACAAACACGGGGGTGTGTTGATTTTAGCACGGGGGTGTATTTCAGGCTGGGCATGGGTGTGTGCCATATGAGGCAAGGCCCCATGCTTGAATTCCGGAGCTTGGTTTTCTTCAATTTCTTCCTTTTTACACGCATTTTCTTCATCTTGGTCTTTTCTATGCCTGAAAACACAATATGAAAGATTTAAGTATCAAATCATCATTTTCAGTAAGAGTTTCTGAGATAATTGATGAGCAATTGATGTGTTATATATATATAATTTGGAGCACATCAAATATCACCACACTTAAACTTTGCTTGTCCTCTGGAAAAATCACTCAAAATAGCAACACCACCAAAAACTAAATAAATCAAGATATAAATATTTCTTTCGAGAACTATACAAACAAACTTGGTTTACCCAAATATAAACAATGAAGCACATGTGTAATGATATCCTTTAAAGTAATAGAATGGTTTGCAAAGATTTTTAACATGTAAAAATTCACACTTCTCACAAGGTGCACTCACACTCGGCTATATATATGGAATCATACATAAGATGAAGTATGACTAATACGCTCAATTGCCTAGTATGAATACGTGTGAAATCATATGCTTGGTAAGGGATCAAATCTCCACCTATGTTAGGTATTTACTTTCATAAATCATTAGGTCTTTGATGGGTTGTAACTTGTCTTAGGTTTAGGTTATGGATTATTTAAGGAAAAAGTGACAAAATGCTAAAGATGATCATCTTGGCTTATTTGATTGATATAAACTAACAGGAAAGTAATAAAAATGTTTCCCCATACAATACTCAAGCTACAAGGGATATGCAAACTCGAGGACTCGTTTATGGTCCGATTGTCAAGACCGTATTGCATTTTCAAAAACTGCACCTCCTCCTTAACTCGAAGATATACGTAACTATCCTTTTTTAAGGGTCGTTCGGCTTGGAGCCTAAAAGCACCCAACAGATTTGGATGTCGAATTTTTGGATTTGGCTTGGTTTTTGCTGCATTTTCTTTCATGAAACCGATTCTCCACAAGTTGGGCATTTTTCATATCATTTTTTTCCTTTCTTGATAACATATTTTGTAGTACCACAAAATGACGGAACTAGTTTTCTTTTTCCTTCTTTTTTTTTCTTTTTTTCTTCCCTCTCTTTTTTTTTGAAATAAGCCAAACATGTCTTTAACAAAAAAGGGTTTTGTTGAAGTTGTTGTTTATTTATTTATTTATTTTTGGTTTAGTGGCTTAGTGGTTTGGGTGATGGAAAATAAAACAGTTTTAAGCTCGACGGGGCTAACTAGGGATAACGTTTGGGTAAGGATATTTGAAAATGGTAAATACTCGAATCTTGGGGTTTCCTAATTGCCTAATTCCTTTTTAAACAAGAAATACTTATAAGGTTTTGAAATGTATACCTAAAACAAGTTCTAATTCACACGCAACATAAGGCACCTTCAATATACCAATAATGAAAGCAAAATTGCTTAAATGCAAAGCTTGTTTAAGGCTCAAAAATAAGCTCACGTATCGGATGGAATTGGGTATATGTTTTTCATTTTACATGTTTGAATATTTTCACTAACTTGTTTTGCTTTTCAGAATATCATAAAAATAAAAACATTTTTAAGCTTATGTGGGTTTACTTTATTTGCTTATTTATTTCCCGAAAAGTATATTTATATTTTGTTTTATTAAAATTTTTTTCATGTTTCCGGTGTTGTTGTCACAAACATTAAAACTAGAGTGACTTTTTACAAAAAAATTTATTATAACTTGGACATATTTAAAAGCAAAGTATCAAGCATGTATACCCTTCCCCACACTTAAACTTCGCATTGTCCTTAATGTTATTCACAATAAATAATAAGTAGAGAAAGGCAAACGCAAACTCCCCTAAAATGATTAGTCAAATGCGTACGATCGTTTTTTGACACCCGCCTTGAAAAAGCTAAAAGAATACATCGGGATTAATCTAAAACATCACCAAATTATTTAAAACATAAAATTAAAGTCCTAAGCACACATAACGAAATAAACAGACTGAAAGTAACGTAGAGCCAAGTTTTGGTTACGGGTTCTTGGCTAGACCCTTCCCCACACTTAGTATTTAATGAGGTGGAGGTTTATCACCTCTAAGAAAATCTTAGTTGGTACATCCATTTGGCCATTAACCGATAACTATCAACTTGAAGCTTTGTCCCTCATTGTTTTCAACCTTGATAGCATTATATGGGTCGCCTTCTTCTTCTTTTTTATAATAACTTTTTTTTGAAGTAAAATAAAATAGTTAAAAATTTGGATTGTCTTTCAAACTACCATGCGTCCCCGGCAATGGAGTTAAAAACTTGATGCGTGCGGATAGTATATATATTTTGATAAAGGTTTTTCGCACAGATTCAGTTTTAATTGGTTATTACAAATACTAAACTACACACACAAAAGGCAAGTGTACCTGTCGTGAGGTAATATAGTGTTGGTAAGAATCTAGTATTAATCCATGGATACACTATGTCTACTCAACAACCCTCATAATTGACTATTAATTTAGAAAATGATAAGTTAAACAAAATAACAATAAATAAAGATTGATAAAGATAGACTGAGACTTTTGGTGATTCTTTCAGTGAAGTAAGGCTGTTATGATAATTTTGATTACACTTATGTAACCGTTATGAGTTGGTGGTGTGATTAAATATATTGATAAAAGTAATTGTGTTAATATTTATAAATGTGATATGGCGCGATTTCTCGTCTATCCACTCCGTAGTGAGTACGACCATGTCAGGTTGAGATTTACTGTTTATGTCAAAGCCTAGTAATGTAGGTAAATCTTTTGTGACCTTTTCGACATACGATTTCTGAAAACATAACTTAATGTAAGACGAGAGTTGATCAAGTTCCTTTCTAACATACCATTAATTTGAGAAAACTATAACAATTACTGTAGATTTCTCAGACTAATAAAAGGAAACCCGTAAATGATTAGAAAGTTAAGGTGATATGATTTCTAATAACCATCTCTAGTTAATTAGCCATGAATTTATTACTAAGACGACCATAACATTAACACAATATAATTCACATCATTAGTTCATCACAAGTTAAATAAAGTTTTACTAAATTAGGAAAACAAATGAAGTTTAGCTCATAATGAGCTTGAACATAACAACAAAGATAGAAGATAGTAATGAAATCATCTATAAATTAGAACAATCAAACCGGCGATTCACTATGGATGATGTTAAATGATCCCGAGATTCTTCAGTGTTGAATGGTCCTTCAAAACCTTCTAAGGACCTCCAAAGGTTGGGTTCCCGTAAGGGAACACCAGCACTTCACCTCCCAAAGATCCTCTCAAAGTTGCAAATGAAGTCCTATTTATAGACTTTTTGGAGTGTTTAAGCATGAAACCGGGCCTAAAAGGCACGGCCCCGTCCTAGTACAATGTATGTAAAAGTTGGTCGGCTCGTACGCTCAGATGTTATCGGGCACGGCCCCGTGTTTAATGGGGCACGACCCCGTGATTGTGGTGGGGCACGAACCCGTGCCTCCTGGGGCATGCCCCCGTGCCTTGGGTCGGGGAACCGTACTTTTTGTCCTGTCGGACTGACAAACACGGGGGTGTTGATTTGAGCACGGGGTGTGTTTCAGACTGGGCATGGGGGTGTGCCTCATGAGGCATGGCCCTATTCTTGAATTCCGGAGCTTAGTTTTCTTTAATTTCTTCCTTTTTAAGCTCCTTTTGTTCATCTTGGTCTTTTCCAAGGCTGAAAACACAATATGACCGATTTAAGTATCAAATCATCATTTTTAGTAAGAGTTTCTGAGATATTGATGTGCAATTGATGTGTTTTATATGTATAATTTGGAGCACATCAATGGTAGACCCAACAAAAGTGGAGGTGGTGATGCAATGGAAATCTCCAAAGACGCTATCCGAGATTCATCCAAGGCTTCTCTAAGATAGCTTCTTCGTTAACCTAGTTGACCCGTAAGGATGTGAAGTTTGTATGGGGTCTGGGGAAGGAGAAAGCTTTCAAGGAGTTAAAGACAAGGTTGACGCAAGCTCCTGTCTTGACGTTACCTAAAGGAAGCGACGACTTAGTGGTCTATTCTGATGCTTGTTGTTTGGGGTTGGGTTGCGTGTTGATGCAACGAGGGAAAGTTATATCCTATGCATCCAGACAATTGATATCTATGAAGCTAACTACCTTACCCATGATTTGGAACTAGCGGTAGTGGTATTCGCGTTAAAGATTTGGAGGCACTACCTCTGCGGGACGACACCATCTTCACCATCACAAGAGCTTGAAGTACTTCTTTAAGCTGAAGAACCTCAAAGTGAGGCAAAGAAGATGGTTGGATCTTATCAAGGATTATGACTGTGAGATCCATTACCATCCGGGTAAGGCCAATGTTGTGGCCGATGCCCTTAGCCAAAAGGAGAGACCCGAGCCGATTCAGGTGAAGGACTATCAGTTGGAAGCCATACTTTGGATATAACCGAGTGGAAATTGGAGCAGATCACCATGGACTTCATAATGAAGTTGCCGCGCAAAGCAAGGGGCTACGATGACATATGGGTGATAGTCGACCATTTGACGAAAATTGCTCACTTTTTGCCGATCCATGAGACGTATTCGTCTGAGCGACTAGCGGATTTGTTTATCAAGGATATTGTAGCTCATCATGGGGTACCAGTGTCTATTGTGTCTGACCGTGACACTCGGTTTATATCGAAGTTTTGGAAGAGATTCCACGATGCAATGGGGACGAGGTTACATATCAGTACGGCTTACTATCTTCAGACAGATGGTCAGTCGGAGAGGACCATTCAGATGCTAGAAGATATGCTTCGGGCATGCATCATTGATTTTGGTGGAAGTTAGGACGAATACTTACCGTTAGCTGAATTCTCATACAACAACAGCTATCATGCCAGTATTGGCATGCCTCCTTATGAGATGCTATACGGTAGGAGGAGTAAGACGCCCATGTGTTGGGGCGAGATCAGGTAGAAAGAGTTGGGAAACCTTGGGGTGATCAAGGCCATGACTGAAAAGTTGGAGAAGATCAAAGCCTTTATGAAGGCGGTGAAGGATAGGCAGAAGTCGTACGCCGACAAGAGGCGTAGGCCGATCGAATTCAAGGTGGGTGATAGAGTTATGTTGAAAGTCTCAACCTTGGAAGGGGATCATCCGATTAAGGAAGCGAGAGAAGTTGAGCCCGCAGTATATTGGGCCCTTCCGAATCGTTGCCCGAGTAGGGGAGGTAGCCTATCGATTGGAGGTACCCGATGAGTTAACTGGAATTCACCCGACGTTCCACGTATCTCATCTAAGGAAGTGCTTATCCGACAAGGATATGATCTTGTGACTTGGGGATATAGAGGTCGATGAACGGCTCAATTATATGGAGCAACCCTTGGCCATCATTGATCAAAAGGAAAAGAGGCTAAGGAATAAAGATGTTCCACTTATGCAAGTATAGCGGAAGCACAGGAAGGGTTTGGAATCCATGAGGGAAACCAAGGGAGAGATGAGGCAGCATTACCCTTATCTGTTTGATAAATAACAAGTTTCGAGGAAGAAACCTAAATAAGGGGTTTGGACTTGTAACGCCTGAAAATTTCAAGAAGAAGAAAGGCAGAAGAAGTTTCCCGCGAAATAGGAGTTCTCGCGTGAAAAAGATATTCTAGTACGAAAGGTACTTCTTGCGCGAGAGGTTTTGCGAAAAGTTGAGCTATGGTATACATAGCTGTGAACACCAATGTCTGGCACTCACTTATGCGAAAAGTGCTGCTGCTAGAGAGAGAAAATGGTTGTTTAGAGAGAGAAAGAGAAGAATTGAAGTGTTAAGGTATGTAACTCGTGTAGTTACTCGTTTTATGTACTAAGGAACGATTGTTAACGTATATAACAAATCATCATATAATAATCCAGAAATTGCACGTGGTTATGTAGTTTTCAAACATAAAAGAGCTTCGGGAAGGTCGTGCTTGAGCTAAGAGTTTACAAATTTAGTTTCTAGTCCCCTTTTTACGTAAGTTTCCATGGTTTTGGGCTATTATGCATACTAGAACATTTGAAAATGCTTATTTATGCCTAGAATGATTATGTTTATGATGTTAGGCACGTTAGGTAGCCTTAGATGCAAAAAGTTAGATAACTGGGCGAGAAACACATAGTTTTCACGCAAGTAGTTAAAATTGTACGTTAGGAAATTTGAATCTGCAGGTTTCACACGAAAGTAAGGTTCTCGCGCGAGAAATATAGTTTTCTCGCAATAGGATGTTGTCGCGTGACAAGAAATTCTCGAGCGACAAGTTGTTTTTGCACGAGATGATGATATTTAAAAATTCAAGTTTTGAGTGATGCATTGTTATCGCGCAAGAGGTTGAATTTTCGCGCGATTAGATATTTAAAATGCATGTTTTGAGTGAAGCATTGTTCTCGCGTGAAATGTCAAGTTTTTACGCAAAAAGATGAAATTGATATATGTAATGCTTTTAAATGACCTGCTGTGATGTTTGTGATGTATTATCTTTCTAGGATGTAAGTTTTCAAAACTATACAATTTACGATGTAACTTTACCTAATACAAATGAATGAATAAGTAAAGTATGATGTAACGAAAGTGATAGATAATGTTGATGAGAAACGGAAGTAATGAACGATGGGATCCTTGTCGCTCCCCCGGTACTGTAACCCGCTTTGTGCACAATGTTTGGCTTCATGCCTATGTATTTTCTTCATGCAAAATGTTTGGCTTTGTGCCTATGTATTTGCTTCGTGCACAATGTTTATGCTTTGTGCGTAATGTTTATGGGTTTGTTTACAAGCCTCGATAAAGTAGCGGCTTCGTGCACAATGTTGGGGGTTTAGCATAAGGCAGCATCCGTAAGAAAGTGAACGATGATAACGAATGAACGTATGAAACGAATGATGATGAATGATAATGAATGATGATGAATGATAATGAATGAAAATGAATGATAACGATTGGTGATGAAAAGATAATAAATAATTATTATCAAGGTGTATGTAAGATGTATGATCACGTACGAATGTAAAGGATACGTTTAAATGAAAGTAAAGTATTTTATGTATAAAAACTAGAACTCACTCAGCACCATTGACTTTTGTATGCATAATAGTTGGCACGTAAAGTTTGATGTTGAGGAGGCGCATGCGTGGATGCATAAACAACTGGGAAAGGATTCAAGGCTGGCATCCATATTTTTGAGAACGTTATCATGTTAATACGGATTTTGAGATGTAAACTTAACAATATGAATATTTGACATGATTTTTGTTATTAATGAAAAGTTAAAATCCCGTTGAAAATGTTATTTTCAAATGTATTATGCGATGAATGACCAAATGTAAGCATCTCGGGAACGGGGCCTTACATCCTATCAGCATAACCCTGACAAATATAGATGATACATCTGAGGTGCCTACAAATTCCAGTTCAGAGGCACAAAAGAAAAATGGAGGAGCTTTAAATGTAGGAAGTAATGATGATGTAAAAGTGATCAAGAATTTCTTGATGCTCATAACCACTCCATGGAAGACAACATCTATGACTTCACACACTCATTGGATCAAACTTCTCTTGATAAGTGTGCAGATGTGGTGGGAGACACTTCATTCCCAGATCTAAACATCACAAATTTAGATATGCCCAATCAACATTCTGTGATCCCTTTACTTAGGATCTACAAGTGACACCCAACCATAAACATCGTTGGAGATGTTGACCAAGAGGACAGAACAAGATGATAACCCATGCCAAAAATGTTTATCAGTACTCTTGTTTCTTATCCCAGATAGGGTCAAAGAAAGTTGATAAGGCTTTGAAGGATGGAAGTTAGGTTGAAGAAATGCAAGAGGTGCTGCTTCAATTCAAAATACACAAGGTTTGGAACCTATGTCCTCTTTCTCAAGGGAAGACTACATGGGAACCAAGTGGGTTTTTATGAACAAGAAGGATGATAGAGGACTTGTGATCAAGAACAAGGCAATACTAGTTGTTCGAGGGTACACATAAGAAGAAGGAATTGACTATACTGATGTCTTTGCTCCTGTGGCAAAACTTGAAGCTGTTAGGATATACCTTGCTTTTGCTGCATCCAAGGATTTCAAGGTCTACCAAATTCATGTCAAGTGTGCTTTCTTATATAAGGTGATTGATGAAGAGGTGTATGTCAAAAACCACCTGGCTTTGCAGACCTAGATCATCCTGATTATGTCTGCAAGCTTGATAAAGCTCTCTATGGGTTGCACCAAGCTCCAAGGAAGTGGTACGAGACACTATCTCAGTATCTCTGTCAGCATGGCTACAAGAGGTGTACCATAGATGGAACTCTCTTCATCAATGAATATGGAATGACTTAATGCTAGTTCAAGTAAATATAGATGACATTATCTTTGGGTTAACTAATCCAAAGCTCTACAAAGATTTTGAGAAGCTAATGAAGAATAGATTTGAAATGAGTGCAATGGGGGAACTCAATTTCTTTCTAGGAATTCAAGTTAAGAAATTTGACAATGGCATCTTCATAAGTCAGTCAAAGTATGTACAAGACATTCTTACAAGAATCAACATGACTGTATGTAAGTTTACAAAAACACCCATAGCCAGAAACCACTCCCGTGGATCTGATCTTGAGGGTGAGTGTGTAGATGAACGTCTTTACAGGGCTATGATTAGGTCTCTTACCTTACAGCCAGTAGGCCTAATGTCATGTTTGGCTACATGCATCTGTGCAAGATATCAAGCCACCCCAAGATGTCACACCTGGTTGCTCTCAAAGATGCTCCTAAACTAGGCCTTTGGTATCCAAAGAATTCTGACTTCAATCTGCATGCTTATACAGATAGTGACTATGGTGGGTGCAACATGACTGCAAAGTCTACATCTACGAGATGTCAATTTCTTAATGTAAGGTTAGTCTTATGGAAATGCAAGAAATAATCTGATGTATCTGCATCAATTGCTGTAGCTAAATACATTGCTGCTGCTAGCTGCTGTGCTCAAGTGCTTTGGATTTAGAATCAGATTCTAGACTATGGATTTAGCTTCAAGGAGACTCCAATCAATATAGACAACAACAATGCTATCTCTATTATAGAGAATCCTATGCTGCACTCAAGAACAAAACACATCAATATCAGGTATCACCTAATTAGAGATATTTTTGAAAAGAGATTGATAAAACTAGTCAAAGTTAATACAAATGAACAATAGGCTGATCTGTTCATAAAGCCTTTTAATGAATAGCGATTTAAATATAGTGTATCAGCTATTGGGATGATTATCTTTGAGTAGATTTTCTTAAAACTTAAGTCAAGATTATTTCTAAAACTGTGTGTCCTAAGTTGTTGTTAGGACCGGGTACGAACTGGTACTGACCGAATCTACGTGAAACCAGATCAAATAGTGCGGAATCCTATTTGATTGGCGATCGAATCAGGTAGAACGTTAATCTGATCAAAACCAATGATTAGAAAACATTAAGAATTGATTAGGAATAATCAGAATCGCTTTATGAAGTAGGAAGGGACGACTTGGATGTTCTGGGATGGCTAGGGTTGTGAATTCTCGAAGTTTTATGTTTTTTCACGAATCAAGTGGTATTTATAGTTTAGGGTTTTCCATTCGTACGACTGAACCATTAGCATGGTTCAGTCGTGCGACTGAAGCATACGGTTGATCCATCCGCATGACTGAAGGTCCAGTCGTGCGACTGAGTCAATCTCATGTCACAATCGCGCGACGATCCAATCTCCTAGTTCAGTCGTGCGACTGGTCCATTAGCATGAAGTGTTCATGCATATGGTCCATTAGCATGGTCCATTCGCATGAAAACTTCATACAATTCACAAACCTATATAGTTAGTTCAACATGCGTTATCACACAATAAACAATGACACATTAAACATTATAAGCATCAACTGCATATTGTATTTCATTTATATCCATTCAATAACACATATTCATTCATTCAAGAGTTTTTCATTACAAATATCAAATGATTACATCAATGTAACAAAATGGAAGTCCTTTAACATTTAAGTACATTAGAACTGGAACTAGGGACATGTGTACCAACAAACTCCCCCATGGACCTAGTCTACCTATTCTTTGACTTCCTTTGAAAACTCTTCATATTTCTTGAATCTCTCTTCCTTTTAAACCCCAGCATGAATATCAAATGCAAAGCATAAGCGTATAACTTGTTGAAACTGAAGTGCTTGCACGATATCCTGCGTATAAAAAAACAGTGGCCACTTGTACAAAGTATATATATCATTTGCTAACAAGTCCCCTTTCGATCCTACACAATGATCAAACACCCTTATTGTCCCCAAAGTCCCCTTTCGATCCTACACAATGACGCCTTCTCCAGTACGCCAGTCATAGTACCACCATTTAAAATGGGGTGTAAAGTCTTGTGGCATCTCCCTGATAAGTATACATGACATCGTGCGCAGAGGTTGCCATTTCAAGACAACTTTCGGCTTGCCAGTAATGGGATTAACTTCAGACCCTTTGATATACCTTGTCGGTTGTTGAGGTCAGAAGTTAAACTACCTGGTGTGGTACTCCCTTTTCAACGCAGCCTCAAACCAGCCTGCACATCTTCTTCGGGTCGGCATATAGCAACTTTAAGCGTGCCAGCTGGTTGAGCTCAAAACCGGGAAGAGTCTTTAGATCATGTGGAAATCTAAAGTACTCTATTCCCTTTCTCCCTCTTCACTACGTAAACACTCAGATCCTCAAAGTATGCCCACGCTATGATCTTGCCTGACACTTTGAGATGCTTCTTCACTTTGTAGAGCTTGGTGTAGGCACTTGGCTTTGGTGCAGTGCGCTAGGCTCGGATCTCTACAAAACAAGCCGCCCATTCAGCCTTTCTGATGTCCACATCGGCGTCCGAGGCTTGGGATTGGCTTGTTGATGTCTCTGCCTCCTTTTCCATATGATTCAGCTTCTCAAATGTATCACTGCCGAGAGTACTTCCCAAGTTGGGAACCATATTTCCCTCTCGGTCAGTGTACTATGGATAATGCTGGGTTGTGACGTCCTCATTCTCTATTTCATGCACATCGTTAAGCTCATCGTCACTAGACACATCAACAGTAGGAGCGTCCTTGATAATCTCATCCGGGTTTAGCCGAAACATCTCAGCAAGTTGCTCATCAGTAAGGTCATGAATTATTTCTCCTTCTTCGTGAGTATAACTCACAGACCTCCTGATAATCCTTTGCAAATCAAGTATCATAGTTAATTGAGACTTGATTTGTTGTAGGGGAGCAATATCATATTCATCTTGCTGAGATGTTTGATCTACTTGAATTAAACATGTAAACACATCAATAGTTTGTAAGTAATCAAGACAATCAAACATTTGATAATGAAATATAAACATTAATTTACATAACATTAAAACATGATTCAAGTACAAAGCTTTCATAAATACATAGACATCTAAACTTTACTTTTGTCCTGAATCATGTTGGAATCTTCTGCAGTCGAGGAAGTAGGTGGGACAGAGGATGATGCTCCTTGGTCTTGCTTTCGCTTTGTTCTTCTTTCCTGACCCTAAGCTGAGGCAGACGCAGCTGCATCTCCTTCTTCATCATCATCATCTTACCGCCTTCCTCTTGCTTCTCTATCATCAATGACCTCATCCTTATCACTCTCATCATCTTCTCCATCATTATCATCATCATCTCCTTCCTCTTGCTTCTCCATCACCACTGACCTCATCCTTATCACTCTCATCATCTTCTCCATCATCATCATCATCATCTCCTTCTCCGATCTTAAGAGGCTCATCCTTAGATCCTTTGAGCTTGAGCATGATGGTCATATTGGCAGCCTCCAACTCCTCTAGCTTCTTTGTTGATTCCACCTTATGCTCTTGGAGTTAGGCAATCTGTTGGGCTTGCTGTGAGATCTACTGTGCTTGGGTAGTATTGAGCTCCACAAGCTGACGTATCTGAGCAGTCTTCTCCTCATCAGCAGCCAATAGCTTCAGCACCATACGGTTCAGTGCTGACAGTTGTTCCTCAACTCCAATAGGAGGAAGGGATGATCCAGTAGGGAATATAGGGTGTGAGGATGGTCTAGCTTGGTGGCTAGTGGTAGTAGTGGTGGCTGTGGTGAATATCAGTGGTGGTGAATGAATGGGTGGAGAAGTATGGGGTGTAGCAGTAGAAGGTGGAGGTGGGGGTGGTGTGGTAGTAGTGGTGGTGGCTGTAGTGATAGAGGTGGTGGCTGTAGTGGTAGAGGTGGTGGTAAGCAGTGTAAATTTGGGCCACTTCCCCATCTTCCCATAGGGCTGAGCCATCCTCTTCTTCCGTGTCCCCTTTGACACAGAGGCTCCCCCTTGGCTACTGGGCTGGTCTGGGTAGTAAGATGGATCAGAAGTAGCCTCCCCAGACTCACCCTGGCCTCCACCAACCACCCTAACGCCTCTCTCAGTGGCTACGACCCGGCTCCCCACCGTTCGCACCAGAGGCTCTTCGTCTGACTCGTCCTCCTCATCCGGCTGGAAATCCTGATGGAATCCGAAAGTCTCTGTACCTCCTTAGGTAGATGGTGGAGATGTAACATCAGCAGCAGTGGCCCTAGTTTGAGAGGGGCTTGTATCTCCACCATCACCACTGTCAGCGTCATCAGAGTCGTCAACCGGGAGTATAATCTGCTCTGTGTCCGAATCGTTGTCATCTGGCACCACTTTCACCTAGCTGGCGCCGCATACTCCTCCCGGGCTAGATGCCCAAACAGTCGCCTTACGGGGGGCTTGACCTACTTGCCCCGATACACCTTCATCCCTCCGAGGGTGGTATCATCCATCACCTCTAGGACCACGGCGTCCTCCTTCTCCTTTGGCAGCGACGGGAGCTTCTGATTGATGATCATCTGCATTAAGCGAGGGTACATGCAAAATCACTCCTTTCCCTTTGCCTTGATGTTCTCCACCAAGTAGTTGAAGATCATCCTCGAGAAGCTTAACGGGAAGTTCGGCACCGATGCTACATACGCGTTCTGCATCTGATCGGATAGCTCATCGAAGCCTCCCTTCCTCGATGCAATGCACTTTAGTAGCACATGGGCTAAGTACTTCAGTTGGGGGCACAAGTTGCTCTTGTTGAGCACACCTGCGTTGATGTCCCCCTTAGTACTAAGCCCTCAGAAAACATCCTCGAACAGTAAGGAGATGCAGTTGTGTGGGGCAATCAGCATCATCTCCGAACTCTAATACAGTCCTGAGATCATCCTCTGTAATCTCTATAGCCTCCCCAAAGATGGAACTCCTAATGCGATGGGGCTCGGAGGACCAGTCGACTGCAGCGCTTTCCCAGAAAGCCTGCTGAACTGATCGGTACGGTGTGCACGGTGTCGAGATCACACGGAAGATCCTCGATCTTCGTATAAAAGTAATGATACCAGAGAACTCAGCTGCGTTGCGTGATGATAGATCAAGATGAGCACAAATGTTATTCTTTGTGCTCATAGTACAACGACTCGCCATCTTTGACACAAAGTAAATAAACGTTAGTAAGTGTCAATGAGTAACAATTTGATTCAATGAACTTGAAAACTTTTGTTCAGTCGTGCGAATGAACTGTGTGACTGAGATCTAGTCGTGCAAATAGACTGTGCGACTGAGATCTAGTCGTGCGAATGAGCTCATACGTACGACTGAGTCATGCGACTGGGCTTAGACGTATGTTCTCTCATGTGTTTACCTCAGTCATGCGACTGAACTAATACGTATGGTTCAGTCGTGCGATTGAGCAATTCATCCATCTCAGTCATGCGATTGAGCCATTCGCATAGCTCAGTCGTGCGATTGAAGTTCATTAGGGTGTCCATTCGCATGACAGACTGTTTGTCCATTCAAATTCAAATTTTGAGCAAGACATGATGTTAGACGTTGTGGCTAGGCTCATTAGGTTCGCAAATGTCCAACTAAACTCCTAATAACTTTTATTTGATCAAGATACTTAGTTTTA
>BJCN01321940.1:0-27269 GCA_018326445.1 Flaveria brownii
TTCAGTATAATTTACAATATATTCGAACCTTAATATGCTATCAATGTGGCATTGTTTTGTTAAATTAAGTTGCTAAACTAACAAGATCATAATAACCTTAAACGCTATCAATTTAACATAAGAAAAATATGTTTTTCTTTATAAAACATGTCAACATAAAATGTAGTCACTTTCTAACTAAAAAGTAATCAAAAGCCGCATATACTAGAAAAATAAGACTAATTAATCACAGGATTTTGAAAGCGTCGCATCTAGCTCAATGCAATCTTTTAATAATTATTTTTCAAAAAAGGTTGTATTTTCTAACAAAAATGTTATTTTTATTTCATGCAGCTTCACATGATCGATGTAGTATTTGGTAAAGAAGTTGTTTCAAGCATGATGTAATCTTTTCAAGCTTGATACAAAATTTTCAACGTCTAATACAACATATTATCAAAATTACATTACCTTTTATTTGTTACGTTGTTGAATTACAATAATATTAACCTATGATGGAAAAACCCATATGTTGGGTTATGCTTGATAGTTTACAATGTATCATTAGTACGGATAATTTTTATTGTATTTGACAAACGAAAATATACGTAGTTAAATTCTCATTTCTCCCACATTGAACGATATATAATATTATATTCATTTAATCTAATTATTTAACTTTATGTTGAATGAAAATACAATATTATGTATTTATTGTATATATTAAGTTTTCTCAGAAAGACTAGCTAGGTACAAGTCAAAAACTTATACAAGTCAAATTAAGTTGATATGTGAATGGGTTTCGCATATGAACTTTCCATATTTATGTAATTCTGTGACTATAAAAGAATTATATATATGCAACAATTATGTCGCATAACACGTGACTATAAATAAATAATGATTTGGACGTACTTGTATAGGGATATAAGATCTTCAAAAATATAGTAATTAGTTTCATAATTTTTATACATATTTACTTACTATATTACTTTAAGAAAAAAATACATATATTAATCAAATTTATTTTATGGAGTGGTACTGTTAATTACTTGGCATGGATGAACATCTGAGGTGGCATTCTCCAGATTTTGCAGTTTATGATAATAATTACATAAAAGATTTGATCCCACCACCATCATGACACCTTATATTGCATAGGAGACAGTGATATTTCACACATACTCACACACTTTTACATGCATATGCATATATTCATCTCTCACACACACGTACTTTTATTAGTTTATATGTGTAATTTTATCTTTTTCATGCAGAATATGTAGATACACAATATGTATCTATATGTGCATGGAGACATGAGGGGTCAATATCTCTTTTTTACCGGAGCACTAAGGTGTAGTGTGTGTCACAGAGTTGTCACTCTGAGAAAGCTTAAAGGCTAAGAAACTTCCTCCACTAACTCTTGAAAACCCTAATTATAATAATAAATACAAAAAGATGCAAGAATGTTAACAAGTTAAAAATAGAAAAGAAAATTTAACCAAGCAAAGTAAAAACCAAAACATCAAGTGCTAGTAAATCGGTAAGCATCTTATTTCTCTCTAACGTTTAAGTCTTTCTTTGATGGTTTTCGGTCATAACCTTTGAAGTTTATGATGTAAAAGATGTAATTTATCTTATCTTATTGTTAGTAGGGGTATTGACGATACAATGATTATTTATCTGGTCGTGTTGTTAGCAGGGTTTTGACGGGTCCAGTCACGATACACATGATCTCAAGAAAAAGAAAAAGCTTCTTCTTTTTATCGTTCACCTCCTCTCCTTCCCATTAATCTCTCCTTTCTCCATGTTTTATTCTCTTGTTTTTGATTCCCCACTCTCATATGTTTCCAAAAAAACCCTTGAAAACTTTCTAAAAGAGAAAAAGAAGGCTCAAATTTAAATCATGGTTTTCTCATCTGTTCCACCCTATCTTGATCACCACAATTGGCATCATCAGGTATGATCTTCATCACTTCTTTCTCTAATTCTAGTTGCTTCATCATCCAATCAAAGTGAAAGCAAAAGCTTTATGTAAAAAAGATGATATATGCCCATTCATATTCCTCTTCAAATCTCTTCTTGAATATACTACCATGATCATCTTTTATCTTCATCTCATGTCTTTGTATGTTTTCTTTTGTGTTTTGTGGTGTTCTTTTCAGCTTCATCAACCAAATCATCAAGGAACAACCGGAGGCGTTGCTGGTAGCAACGTCGGTGAAAACCCTAATCTTCCACCTCCTCCGCCGCCTCCACAACCTGGAGGCAGCGGAGTTGGAGGTGGATCGGAAGGGACAATCAGACCAGGATCTATGGTAGATCGGGCTAGGTTAGCCAAGATACCCTTGCCAGAGCCTGGTCTGAATTGTCCCAGATGTGATTCCACCAACACAAAGTTTTGCTACTTCAACAACTACAACCTCACACAACCTAGACACTTTTGCAAGACCTGCAGGCGCTACTGGACTCGAGGAGGAGCTTTGAGAAACGTCCCGGTCGGGGGAGGCTGCAGGAGAAACAAGCGAAACAGTAAAACACGAGGCTCGAAATCTCCAAGACACTCGGGGCCAAAATCTTTAAGTGTAAGTCCTCCAAGAAGCAGCTCAGAGAATATCACAAGTACTCAACTTTCACGTCCACCTTCACTTCACCTACCATTTATGAGCTCCCTTAACCAATTTGGAGGTTTTGGCGCCAATCTTAGCTCAAATATTGGTGGATTTCAGCCTCAAAGTGATCAAATGACCAATTTTCAAATTGGAAATAGTAATAATCTCAACAGCATTTTATCTATTGGAGGTGGAGAGACTTGGAGACTCCCTTTCTTACCTGGGTTTGAAGCACCAAACAACAATAACCTATTTAACTATCAAACCGATGGTGTAGGCGGTGAAGCACAATCGTCTTCAATGGTTGGAGGCGACATTCGATTAGAACACAAATCCGCAATCGATAACCCTCCGAGCGACCCCTCGGTGAAAATGGAGGACACCCGAGGGTTAAATCTATCAAGGCAGTTTTTGGGTATGTTGGGAAACACTAATCAACAATCATGGGCTACAAATTCTAATTGGGCAGAAGTTCCAAATGTCAACAATTCAACTTCAACTACACATTTCCTATGACTAATGAAGGATTTAATTATTTGGATGTTGCATGTTATCAAGGTGATTTAATTACTTGTGTTTTCGATAAAACCCTAGCTGAATCGAGTGTAATGTGGTCGGTTTATTAAAGTTTCGACATGGTCTTAACGTCTGATATCGCGCTGAAGAACTACAGCAGAATCACGGGTAGGTATACGTTATGTTAAGTTTTATGTGTTAGTATTATATGTGGTGGTTTATTCTATTAATGTGTATGTGAGATTTCTTGTGTTTGAAGTCTTTTACTTATGTGTGTTTAAGTGTGTGCTACTATATCTGTTGATTATGCTATATTACTTAGGTTCTTTGTTTGCCTTGTTAGAATTTAAACGTATCCTTCTACGTTCAAATGTTGCAAGATCAAATCAAATCATGTACTCTGGTGTGATGATTTTAGAAGCAAATAATATGTATCCGTTAGTAAAAAAATTTCAATTCACATGTTGAGTTGGTTAAATACAGCCATATATTATTTTGATTATTTATGGAAGATTAATTCTTCAAGCTTACTAATGATAACCTTCAATTCAAGAGTACTCTTTTGCTGAAAGAACAGTTTTCTTGAGCTTATTATTAGGGTTTTTATTGAAAGTTATTCCACTCTCATCTTAAAGAAGATCGTTAATTTTCAGAGCGATTTTGCAAAACAAATCGCGTGATGGATCATTGAAACAACCTCTTTGTGAATATGTAATACGAAAACGTCTATATCCTTTAAATTAAAAAGTGTTCTATTCGTGACCAATTTGGGACTGAAATTACGGCCTGAAATACCTAGTTTTTCGGTGGTAATCATCAAGAAAATATGTAAGATCGATGTAATGATTTTGCAACAAAAATATATATAAATACTAGATAATACCAAGGGTTTTTGCAGTTAAAACTCCTTAAAAAGATTATTCATAATCACCAGAACATTAAAATATCTCAACCTATGTGAGTTTCCACATATGTTTATAAGAATAAATAGGTTAATGATGAATGATAATGAAAGTTCAAACAATATAAATGATGTTCTATCTCATCTCATACGTGTGCTAAAAAAGTAAAAGATCAAGTGTGTAGTTTGATAGCAAATCTTTCACAAGCATAATTACCAAAGTTAAAGTGAAGGGTAATCTTTCACAATATAAAGAAAAGGAATTTATTATGAAAGAGTGATTTTTGCAGTCTAAAAAGAAAAGAATCTGACAACTTAGATTTTTGCTTTATAGAAAGGACCAACAAGCCACACAACACACCCTTTATTGGGTACCCAACCAGCAACTCTACCACCCCGTTACCGCTAAACACGTGATTTATTTCTAGCAGAGTTCTCAGATTTAAATCTTGTTAGTTTTAATTGATTTCTTGTATCCTTCGAAAGACGTTTGTCTGTTTAATCCCGTTGTTAACAAGGTAAAAAGAAACCTAACTTCACCACTGCATGACCCCTAACTAGTAGTGACAGAAACACAAATGAGTTGGGTTATTAGTTACTTCATTTGTAAGATCACTGTGAATGTAAGTACTGTATATCAGTTTTTTTTTTAATATTTAAATGTGTTAATGGAAAACCCTAAAGATTATTTAGAGAGAGAAAGTAGTTAGAGAGAGATGAAAAGAGAAGAGTGCAACAGCTGGTTGGGTGTGGCTCAGAAAACCATGAAGTGGTTTGGTTTATTTGATCTAGCTAATAACTGTATGGCTTAACATGTTTTTAACTACATTTAGCTAGATCATGTAAGAATTTCTCGACTCACGTGAAAGTTTGATCCTTTGGGTTCCATTTTTCAGTTTCTTGCTTTTGTTTACTAGTGACGGCTACACATATTTCTATTTCTATTCTAATTAAAAACTCAATTAGAAATACCACCAGTGGTTAATTATTGTGAATGTACATGAACATGTATGTCCCTGGTGTTGATTAAAGTTGGAGTAAAGCAGACTTATATAGTTATATGTTAGATTAGAGGAGTTAAAAAGTCGATTAATAGCTTATTAGCCTATCAAAGAGCGTTTCAAAGCAAAGATCAAGACGTGTTGAAAGCGGTTCATCACTAGAATGATCAACTCAAGAAATGTTTAAAATGTTTAGAGAAAGTGAATTTTCTCGTCTTTTAGAGAAATCTCTTTTTTTTTTTTTTTGGAAAGCACAATATTCAAATGTCGAACGTGAAGAAAGATAACGTTAATTCAAGATCTTAAGAACAAGGGAACAAAATGATCACCCATCAACATTACTAAAAGTTTAGTTACTTTAACATTATTATGGATATATTCATAACTTTGGTGATTACCTTTATATATGATGTTATAACAGAACTACATAAATATGACGACTTTGAAAGCATACGACTCATTTCTCTAGCTTTGAACCGTAAAATGCATACGAATCATTAATTTTTTCTAACTTTGAATCGTAGGAAGTTGTTCGTATAATAGTATAATATAATACCTTTAATAACATGTTACAAGAATGTAAGGAAAGTGGTAAATTATATTGCAACTATGACTTGAAATAATTAAAAAAACACAAGAAGACAAGAAGAAGAACTCGTTTGTTTTTCAATATATAATATTAAAACACTATGTGCTACTAATTAAGATGGAAACAAAAAACCTGAATTATACCATAAAAGAAGTAAGGGAGATCAACAAAACTAAATGGAAATCTTTTGAGAGAGGTTTTGCGCTCTAGTTATGGTGTTTTTCCTACTAATAAATAGCATAATTTGAAACACCTTAATTAGCATTAAAACGAAAATAAGTTGTATTAAAAGTCTTCAATGCAATTTTTTTTATTTTAATGACTGAAAAACTGTGTTGTTTCAATTGTTACACGAATGAAAATGTCTAATAGTCACAACTGTTGCGTTAGTGGAATATGGGATAAGATGAGCTACAAAACAGACGCGCCCACACCTATCTAGACGTCGTTCCAGTCATAACCACGTGTAGATTTTCCGTTTCAATTCGTGCTTAAGCAAGATCCGCGTTCTGCACGACCCAGCAACGAGCTGCTTGAGAGCGTTCGAAATACAAAATATGTCATCAAAGCACCACTTTGCACGGCAGCGCGGGTGTGAGTTAGCCTAACTCTTAGGCTGAGGGTCTCACTAGTGTTTTCTTGTAAAGGAAACAATTTGTAAGCGAGTTTTTTTCACAAATATGTCACCACATGTTTTGTACCTCTCATATGTGGGATAAATTTTCACCTATCTGATCAGATTTATTTTCCTTTTTAATTTTGGAAGCTTAGTTGTTATCGAAACACTCATCTTCATATATCAATATCTTATTTATCTTAACTTTAATTTGGATACGGTTTGATTCATATCGAAACTCTCATATAGAATAACACAAAGCAGTTTATATATGACAATTAGTTACATTTATTTTCCATAAAAACATTTTTCGATTTTGTTAAAAACTTATTTTAACAATTTTTTCAACATGAACAAAAAAGGGTATTAAAGTTGAGTGAGTTGTATCCATACGATTTTGATAATGTTAAAAAGATGATGGTTGAGTGTGCATCAACTTACAACGGATCATGATATAATGCAAAAAGATAACGTACAAGTATTTAAACTTAAATGATATTGTTGACCAGCTAATTGCTATGTTTCACCACCAATAAGCTTATTTTGCTTTTTGTAAACTTACCGATAAACAAGTTAACTATGTCTTTTGAATTCTTTCACCATTAGTCCCCAAGACATTAGGTTATTTGACAACTCATGTGCATTAAGTTTTGTTTTTTTTAATGTTTAGTCAAGTATTTACCAATTTACTACTAGGTTACTTGCAAAATCACATGCTTATAAGAGCATTCATAATCCATTTATCATTCCAATCTTCATAATTATATTAAAAATATCTATTTTTTGTCTCTTTTTTTAATTAAATAATATTTTTTCATACTTTTACTTTTTCATACTTTTATTATTATATTTTCTCTCTCATCCACTCACAACATTTTTATAAATAATAAAAATATTATTTTGGGAAATTACAGTACAACCCACATAAATTTTCTTTTCCTTCACTTGTAACCATTCATAACCATCCCCTATAATATAGGACATCCATTCAAATAAAAATAAAGAACAGGCTGTCAATACTCGAATATATTAAAAAAAGGTATCTTTACCCAGTTACATGCTATGTAACTTGTAACTTGACTACTAAAAAGCTTTACATCCTAGAGCTCTATTCACATATACTTTGGGCTTGAGTTTAGGGCCTTCAATTTAAAAATAAAAAATTACATTTGCATAACAGCCCAATAGTCCGGGTCCAAGTTATTTTGGTTTAGGTCTAAAAGTATTCGATTGTTTTTCGAAACCCTTGATCTTGGATTCTACTTCTCTTTAAACCTTCAAAACAGTTGAATCACCCCTGCTTATATCAAAATTATTAGCCATTTATAAAGAACTTTAATCCAAAAAAATGATGCGCGGCAGGTTTTGTAAAGAGTTAATTACAAAAGTAGTCCATGTGGTTTAGCGTAAAATCACAAGTTGTGGAATTAACTTTTTTAGTAACAACTATGATATTTGAGGTTTAAAAATTATAACATTATCATGTACTAGAGCTAACATTTGTCAAATTTAAATACGATTCCCCCCCCCCTCCCCCCGGAAAAAAAAAACAGTACGTGAGGGGTTTTTTTTTTGGTTAATTTCTAAATAACATTTGAGTTAATTACACAGATTTTTTTTATTGAAAGCTTAAATCATTTATAGTACAAGTTGTGTTGAATTTATCCTATAAAATTAGATAACATGTGTAACAAGCTTCACACAGTCTAACTTGAAGTTAAGATTCTCAATTATTTTTCACTCTAGATAGTACTACAAAACGATTATCAAGTCTTAAAACATGATTTTAAACGCTTACTCGGTTACCTAATCCTATTGATTTAGCAGAGATATTTTATTAAATCGTTCCAATTGTATAACTCAGATTATTACGTTAATTACGCCTTAAAGGTATTAACGATCATCTTGATTCATGAATCTTTCGAGTCTTTTCTTTCTATGTGTGCGTGTGTTGTGATGGTCAAAATCATCTCTTAGATAACGTTTGGACTCATATCATTTAACAACCTCTAATTTGATCTCTTCTCAAACTTCAACCCTGACTAAAAAAACCATAATTATGAACCTTTAATTGTTAGCTCTAAGTTTCACCATATCTAGTTGTTTCATGGATTTCTTATTAGACTTAGTGTTCAGAAGTATCTCTTTATTTATGTGCGTGTTAGTATAATTGCATTGACCAGATAACTAGTGTTATCACAATATTCATCAGACTAAACTGGAGATGCGGAGTGCATGCTACTTTAAGTTTACGATGACTTTAATATTAGAAACTTATCGGTTCTTATGGGCAAAACTCCCAAGTGAAGGGGGTTCCAAGGGGCAGCGGCCCTGTAGCGGGATCTAAGAGGTGGCAGGGAGGGGTGGAGCTCCAATTTAGTTCAATAAAGGAATTTTGATTGAAAAAAAAAATCCTCTATTAAAAATACGTTAGAAATTGAATTTTCTGAATTTTCAAATGTGAAATTTAATTTGTTTCAATTTTGAACTAGAAAATTGTAATTGCCCGAAGGCAGTGTTTGAGGCTTTGAGAGTTGCCCTGGAAGAGAAGTTCATCATCGAAATTGGTCATATTCTCTCTGGTTCAAAATTCACAATAATACATACTTTAATCTTGAAGATTAAGTTTTAATCTTCAAAATTCAAACTAAAGTGCTTTACGACTCTCAGATTGTCCTTGATCATCTAATGACGATTCCTTTACAATCTAGGGGATAAATATTACTATTGCCTTTTTTGGTTGAGACTAAGAAAGCTTGAAATAATTTTTGAATTTACATGACATCGATTACCCATATGTTGTTAAAAGTATGCTTTGTTTTATCAAAATTCAAAAATCTCAATAAAGCATGATATGATGGGTCAACTGCTTAAAGATTGTATCTTCTAAACGTGATTTAACGTGTGGGTTCATGATCAGTCATACATATCCATTGAGAATGCCTCATCAATTAGTTAACGGTGTGTTAAAAGTGCTTGCACTTCTCCAACACTTGTAGGACGAGTCCATGACAAGCGGTATCCAAACGGGTTCAAGCCTTGGAGCAATTTGTCACATCATAGTCACTATCCGAAAAGTCCTTTGAAGGCGGTTTCAATGGTGAGAATACATGACTAGTCAAATGTTTAAAGATCATGTCCGCTTGAAAACATGATTAGTCACTCATGAATATCCTCCGGGAGTACTTTAACGATATAAAGATTTGTGCCAGACGTGCTTGCTATTCTTAGAGCCTCACTTGGTTAAGAGTAGGGGCCACACTCCCTGATGAGTCAATGGCGTGACGAAACCACTAATCCACGATCATAGGCGGCATAATGGTTGGTCCTCTGTGATCCAAGTACTCCCCATGACGGTTGTAGGAGTCCATGAACAATCTGAAGTCCAAACATAATGGCCAAGTACAGCAGAATAAAAAGAATTCAACCATGAAAGGCGCGAAAGGATAAACAGTTAACTATCTGGGCAATTCATGAACATTGAACAATATGAAATTGACCTAAAAATGAAGCAATTAGACCTAAATTACAAGACAATAAATACCCTTCCATTAAAAGTGAGGATAATAACAGTCAGATCACATCTTTTTACCATCTCTATCGTGTATTTGTTTGCAGCAATATCCTCTTAACAGAAGAAATTTAAATAAAAGATGGAGAAAAAACAAGGGGTGGGGGATGGTGATCTTCCACCTTTCCCCTTCTCCTACATTTCAATGGAAAAAAAAGAACATTGAAAAGGATACAAATACCAATATCAATATCAATCAAACAAAAGCTTTACCTCATCAAAACATTAGACCGAATAAACCAATCGGTTATTCGGCTTCCGCAATCGCTTGAGATAAAGTTTGAGATAGCTTCTGTTGCTCTGTGAATCGAGTTATTTTCTCCAGCAACTGTGCAGCCTTTCTTTTCCCCCTATCGGTACCATGATGTAGCAAATCTACCAGTACCCCCATCACCCCGAGTTCTTGAGCTTCCACTAGATACTTATCATCACCTGAACAAAGATGAACCAAAACCGCAGCTGCGTTCTCTTTGTTTCTTGGAGATCCGGACCCAATAAACTCCACCAAAACCCGAACTGCATCTGCTTTACCAATAGCTAACTTCCCTTCTGGGTGGCTCGAGAGTATAGCTAGAATGGCTAATGCCTCGTCCTTCATCCCACCTTGTGGCTCGGTTAAAAGCTCCATTAATGTGTTGATCACGCCTGCCCTCACAGCCCGGCCTTTGTTACCTTGATATATGCATAGATTAAACAAAGCGGTCGCAGCATCTTTTTTCCCTCTTTGTGTTCCTTCACTTAATAGTAATACAAGTGGTGGAATTGCTCCTAGTGAACCGATTGTGACTTTGTTTTCATCAATCACCGAGAGGCTGAAGAGGGTGGCAGCTGCGTTTTCACGTGCTTCCATGCTACCCTTTTTTAATACTTGAACAATCCCAGGGACCGCCCCGGAGGATACTATGCTTCCTTTATTATCTTCACAAATTGAAAGGTTTAAAAGAGCGGTGACTGCGTGTTCTTGGGTTCGTGAGTCGGGTGCAGTTAGTAAGTGTGTGAGGAGGGGGATGGCACCAGCTTCAGCTATGGCTACACGGTTATCAGCATTTCGTTTTGCAAGGAGACGGATTTCACCTGCTGCAGTTCGTTGATCGTCCGGACTAACTGATTTGAGCTTAGTTAGGAGCATGTGTATCATGGTCCGTTCTGCAGGCGTGCATGCAGAAGACGACTGTCCCGCCCGTTTTGGTGGTTCAATACCGTTTTTCTCGCACCATTGGGCTATAAGACTTCGTAACACATAGTTTGGTATGAGAACGGTACTTGTTAGGTTTTGTTGTGTTTTGGGGCATGTTTTGTGCCCGGCTTCCAACCATTTCTCTATACATGTTCGCTCGTATGTCTACACAAATCATAAAATATTTTACAACTATAACATTTTAAATAAGATAAACAAGACAGAGAAATGACTGAATTAGTAAATTACCTGCCCGGTTGAGACAATAACAGGATCTTTCATCAACTCGAGCGATATGGGACAACGGAAATCGTCAGGTATAATTGCACTTTTGTAACTTTTTGATGTAGATTCTTGATTGTTTGAATTTGGCGGAGCAGACGTTTCACCAGGAGGTGAATCTACATTTGGATTATCAGTTTGCACAAAATCTTTAATTAGTTTTAATAACATTGACATTTTTTCTATATTTTCTCCGGGATCACCATCACTGGCGGTAACCATTTCATGCAATGTTAATGATTCATGTGTGAGATCATTAATTCTGGTTAACTGTAGTTTTTCAATTAATCTTTTTAAGACAGAAGGATCTGCTGCCACATCACTGCCCTTATCGTAAAGGGATGAAAGATCTTCACCCAACTCAACATCCGGTGCATCAATTCTTCCTTTGGCTCTTCTGAATTGAGCAAGAACAAGTGCAACCTGATATACAAATAAAACAATGTGCATAAGATTGTTGTAATTTATTATTCTTTTTGTAACTTTGTCATTACAACATAACAATAAAATTTCACCTGTTCTTTGACTTCATCTGATATGTCAAGTTTCTCAAAAGAAATGCCTTCTAGATCTTGTTCCAAACGAACCGTAATTTCCTGGTATTTTTTCATGATTTCTTCTTTCTCTAGAGCCTACACGTGAAGCTATACGTTGTAAGTAATTCTTTCTTTATTTTATTATCATATAAAATATTAAAATCCAAGAAAACACATTAATTTCATGAACAAGAACTTTGTAGCTTACGTCACGCTGAAATAAAGAATAGCAAGATAACTAGTGTTAAGTTTAGATACGCAGAAATATTTATAGAATATATATATAGCAATACTACCACAATGCTGAATAAATTGATCATGATACCCATGAAAAAATGACAAACTTACCTAAAGCTCCCAGCTGACATTTGCATATGATCCTCAGTTTAGAACATTGAGCGTGTGTGAATCATATTTGCATGTTTGTATGAATGGTCCTTAGATTCTTATCATTGATAGTTACGTTATAGCATAAGATATAGCAGACATTAACAATTGTACTCACCATAAAAGTTATTACGACAAGCATACGAGCTTAGGTGACTTTTATGCATTCTTTCTAATAAAATTTGTTTGCATATATATATGTGAACAACCAATACTAAGCCAACAAAACTTGCATTTGTATTTGCGGAAGTGCCAAAGGTGTAGTATGACTTTGAAAGCGGAAAGCCGACCCTATCATACATAATAAACTAATAACCATCTTTAACCAGTCACTCTATTAGGCTTTATTTACAATTTTAATCAACAAACTAAAGCTTCCAAGAACAAAAGTGTGGAGCAGAAGATCAGAAAACTGAAGGTGGAGGCATTTTACTATTGGTTAATTCCTATACATACAAAGATCTCAGTGCCAAACAGTATCCTTTGCTTTCTGAATCAAGTTAATCCTCTTAAAGATCAGGCAATTTCACTACAGATTTCATCCAATGATAACAGATATATGCAACTGCTACAGGTTATTACTTTCAAGCTGATAGAACCAGGATAACAGTCACTAAACCCTAAGATTATCAACCTACAAGATGGATTAATCAGATCTTCTCTATCAACAAAACAAAACGCACAAATACATTAAGATTCAAAACCCTAATTCAGCTTTCAAGCATTCAATGTCAACACCAAAATCACCATTAACCTTCAATAAATCTCCACAAATCGACACCAAACAAACACCAATGCATCAATCTCCCACCAAATGAACCCCTCAAAACCACAAAACCCACAAAAACGAACAAAAAACCCCAAAAACAAACCACCAGATTCAATTCACAAAAAACATACCAAATAAATCTTACTCCCTTCACTCCCCAATCGAAGCAACTCCTTAGCAGATTCCAACGCCTCCATCAACGCCAGCAAAGATCTGAACGAATCATCCGGCAACGCCTCTTTCACATCACGAATCTCTTCAAACAACGGATTCAACAGCTTCAACCTCCGCGCTAAGTTGAAAAACGGCTTCCTCACCGTACTCCGGTAATCCGATATCCCCGATATCTCATTCACCACATCAATCAGCTTCAATATCACCCCAATTCTCCCCAACTCCGCCATACCACCACCACCTTCAACCTCCTTCAACGATCTGCAACAAATCCTTCGAATTCCTCCAACGATCTGCAACAAAACCTTCGAAATCAAACGCAAATTGAAAATTCGAAAGCGATTGTCACCGGAGATTGAAGTGGTCAGAGTCGTCTCTCCATGAGAGAGAATATAGAGTGTGATGATGGTGTCACGAGCATGAACAGAGAAGAAGAGGGTTGTGGCTTTGGCCTTTTGTGCGAGAGTGGCGCGGCTTGGGTTGGCTTAACTCGAGTACTAACTGTGGTTGAGTTAGGTGATGATTCTGTTATTGACTTTTATGCCAAGTGTTAGCTGGAAGTGAGAAAGCAACCGTGATTCTTTGGCTTACACGGCTTGGCTTTGGCGGCCGAGTCGGCTTCAGTTATTTTTGTTTTTTTAGAAGGGTAAAATGTACGACCGGAGTATATACGTTATTTTAATCAGGTTCATCTTTTTTTTTCAGTCGGGACCGCACTCCCGACCCTCTCAATAAAAAACTTATAGTCGAAAAACTCCTGACTCAATTATAAATATTTACTCACAGTGAAAATTTAACACATTACCTACTCTTATTTACATGTTATAAGTAACTTATCTTAGTAAGTTGGGTTAAGGGGTTGTTTGATTTGCAGCTCTCGGTCAGAAGGAGCTGACCGAGTAAGAGGGTGTTTCAAAACTGATTGAGTAAGGGGAAAAATGTGCATGGGTCAGTGGTGTCAGACCGGGTCAATGGTGTCGGACCAGGTCAGACGCTTAATAGTGAGAATCAAACACGCTGACCGGCCAAAATGTCTAACCGGATCAGTAAGTCAATCATTTTAACCGGGTTATAAGCAAATCAAATAGCCCCTAAGAATCATTGGTTTCAACTATTACTCTTGACTTGTTTATAATACAATGATTGTTGGGTTTAGAATCTTGTAGCTTTGGTGATGTGTACGTTGTGCATTGGGTGTTGTATGTTGTTTTGGAGAAAGAGGTTATTGAAGGGAACGTGTGGATGGGTTTGGTGACTTGTAATTTGTGCATTGACTGTGGTAATTGTGTTGATTTTCTGTTAAAAAACTGTTTCTGTTACAAGTTTGACATGGTCTATGGTATGAAGAGTTGAAGATGGATAAGGTTCAATTGTAAAGAAAGGTTGTATCAACTTTGTTGTGCTATACTAGTAACAAGCACACTTTATTTTAGTACCATTGAGATGACTTGCAATGTATAAATTTAGCGGCCGGCTCAAACTTTTTGAAAGCTTAAAGTAGATGCGGAAAGTCTGGAGTGGTTACGCTAATACTTTTAATTTTAATTTGATATGTGGGCATAAATAAATTAAAATTAGCATGATTAGAGGGCACGGAATCATCTTGATTCATGGGTTTCGGGGTTGTTCTCGGGTTTACCTTGGTCAAATTCTCCGGACATCATGGCTCTTCTTCTTTATGTTTTATCACACACGGTGAATGTTTAACTGGTTTCACTATTACAAAAACAATCACCACCCTTGACATGTATTCCTTGTTTTTTCCTCACTCCCCTAGTCGGAACACTCAGTGTGCTCTTATCATAGTAATAAGCAATTGAACAAATAGGTATGGTTCCAAGATGAAACAATTAAACAAAGATGAAAGGGGATTAACTCAAAGCTTATTGTAGGAATTCACAATTTATGAAAAACCATGAACAATAAGCAAATAAAACAATTAGGAATTTACAATCTATAAACCAAAACATATAAATTAATATAGAGTGACAAAAATGATAGTTGAATCAAGAGAATGTGATTCTGAATGCTTTTAGGTATTATTGCATAAACTGTTCGTAGATGCGACGGATGATATAGATAATTGTGGCTCCCATTTTGCCACCTTGGCATCTAAAATATTTAATAGAATCGATTCACTCAAATTAAGAAACACAAAAGTACTAAAAATCAACTTATTAAATTGATTTCAATATAAAAGCCAGAGACACAAAAGGCATGAAATTCCCTTATGGCTGCGTTTGGTTGGAAGAATGGAATGGAATGGAATGGAATTGAGAAACTAGTTAATTTTCAAGTAGAATTAAGTTTGAGTGGGTAATGAAATGTAAAACCCAAGGGAATGTTTCACCTCAAATTCCCTTGGTTGTGGGATTTCAAAATCCTTCCATCTAGAGAGGGAATTTGAAATCACACAACCAAGGGAATTTGAGGTGAAACATTCCATTGGGTTATACATTTCATTACTCACTCAAACTTAATTTTATTTAAAAATTAAACTAGTTTCTCAATTACATTCCATTCCATTCCATTCTTCCAACCAAACGCAACCTTAAGAGAATCACACCATATCAACAGACTAGAGAATCAAACATAAATTACTTGCTACTACTAAATAAGTTAGATACTAGGGTTTTATCTAACATACGGAATGCGTTCTTTTTTACTGATCAAAGATGAACACAATGGTTGAAAGACATTCATTGCAATAAGGATTTGTTTTTAGATAGAATTATGTATTAGAATTCATAAACAAAAAAATTTGAAACCCTAGCATATTTGAGACCATTAAAGAAAGGCCTAAAGCAAATGCTCTTTTAGTCTAGTCGGTCTACGAGACTGTCACAAAAGATGGTTATTATATTGTAAAATTTATATTGTCCGGAAAATATTAATTAGGTATGCTATTAATCAACGCTTATTTTAATAGAAGTTCTCGAATAGACTTAGGGGGTGTTTGGGATTCCATTCTAAAAGTCCTTTTTGACTTATTGACTTGTCAAATAAGTTAATAAGTTAGTATGGAGTGACTTATTAACTTATTTCCCTCACAACCATCAGATTACCAAACACTATAAAATGACTTTTTAACTTTTTAAAAGTTAATAAGTTAAAAAGCAAGTAAAAAAAGCACCCCCAAACACCCACTTATGATATTTATTACTATACTGATTCAGTAGAAATCTTTTTCTTGTAAGATATATAATATAAAGATAAAAATATTGTCCGGAAAATATTAATTAGGTATGCTATTAATCAATGCTTATTTTAATAGAAGTTATCAAATAGACTTATGATATTTATTACTATACTGATTCAGTAGAAATCTTTTTCTTGTAAAGATTGACAAGTAATTTTGGTTATGAAAAAGAATGTAGTCTCATACTACCATTATATATTATATTACCAGCGGTGAGTGTAACCGCTGGTAAAACTTATCTCGACCGTTAGATCAAGCTGAAATCAAATCCTGACCATTTAAACTCGACGGTTACGGCAGTTGCAGAGTGGTTTTGAGCGGTTGTCTTGGGCAGTTTTCCTCCCCCACGTCTCTACAGGTTTCTTCCCTAATTTTCGATCACTTTCTCAACCGCCTGCTCTCCTCCTTTTAAGTTCGGCACAAGTTACAAATCGTCATTAGCGGGGATCCGATCTAGGGTTTTAGAAATCAAGATCTGCAAACCATCATCACGGAGATCATTTTCATATCTTGAATCCATGCTCATCTTCTTCTCAATCATCATTCAGTCCCCTGATTTTGGTTAGTAATATTCAAATCAAATCCATCTTTTTTCCTAATTTTGAAAAACATGTATACATATACGTACATGGGTTGAAGTGCATTGTAAGCGGGTCCATGATGGTGAGAGGAGGTGACCTCTTGGATTGTAAAGTATCAATGATGGTGGTGCAGAACTTGGCGTTTACAAGATGGTGATTATAATGTTCTTTAGATTGCCCCGGGACAGTTTGATCTGAAAGTTTTTGAGGTAAACATCATGCAAATCTTTCATTCATTCCAATTATTATGCAATTTAATTATGATTTTGCTTCTTTTTGATGATAGTCTGTAATGAGGGAGATAGGCTAACTTCTTGAGTATTGCAATTGGTTGAGATTATCATAGATAATTTTGTTTCATATTGTTGTGTCTTTACTGGAAAACAGGACAATCTTCATTATTGCAATGGGTTTGTTTATTTGTAATGGTGTTTAGTTCGTTATTTTATTTCACTTATCCGCCATGAGTTTGTGGCCCAATTAATTTCACAAACTTTAGTGGCATTTGATGTTATGTTTACTTGACTATTTCTTCTAAATATCACTACTTCTATTGTTATGCAGGTCAAGGTAGATGAATGTTTATGTATTAATCTTCTCTTGTGTAATTATGGCCTTAGATTAATGATTGTAAATTCACTTAGTTAGTAGGCTGATCAATTGTTGTTTGCAGGTATAGGTGCACATATAGATGAAGGTAATGTTCTTCTCTAAACCTAACAACCTTCCTAAACTCTATCACAAAGTTGTAAGTTGAAAATGAAGATTATGAAAATAAAAAGGCCTTAAAAGCCTTTAATTTTATGTTATAGATTATATATTAAGTTAAAAAATTCTATAGATTATAGAAGTTTCATGTATACATTATGCATTTCATTTTTAGTTTTTTTGTTTATTTCTTGATAATCTGCAGGTAACATGGTGGTGAAAAATTGGAATTTGTATTTGATAATGCGTTGTTGTAACATTTGCCTTATGTTAAATACTTTAATCTTATTATTAAAAAACTTTGCATTCTATCTTGAACCAAGATAGTGTTCTAATAAGCTCAAACTTCACATATTTTCAAGTGAGATTTTCTTATCTTGGTTCCTTTGAATGATCAAGTGGAACTCATCAATGCAATTGATCAATCTGAGAAACATGAAGGTGTGTTTTGGTTCCTTTGAGTGATTATATCACACGATGTTTTGCTTACAGTATGTTTTGGTCAAGTGGAACTCATCAATGCAATTGATCAATCTGAGAAACATGAAGGTGTGTTTTGGTTCCTTTGAGTGATTATATCATACGATGTTTTGCTTACAGTATGTTTTGGTCTAACGACCTATTAAGATGTGTTTTTGGTTTTTAAGCTAGATTAAGGTGTGATTA
Source organism: Flaveria brownii (assembly GCA_018326445.1). NCBI lineage: Eukaryota > Viridiplantae > Streptophyta > Magnoliopsida > Asterales > Asteraceae > Flaveria > Flaveria brownii. The sequence continues at coordinate 18,268 of BJCN01321940.1, forward strand.
TGGTGTGTTTTGGTTTAATGACCCATTAAAGTGTGTTTTGGTTTTAAACTAAATTAAGGTGTATATACCATGTGTTTTGTTCTAATGGCCGATTAAATTGTGTTTTTGGTTCTTTAACAAATTCAAGTGCTAACATGGTGTGTTTTCATTTAACCACCAAATAAGGTCTATTTTTGGAATATAAATCACATTAAAGGTTGATTATGGTGTGGTTTGGTCTAATGACCCGTCAAGGTGTATTTTTTGTTCTTATAGCATAGTAAAGTACGATACAGATGTGATATGATTATTTGACCGATCAGGTTGTATTTTTGGCAATTTGATTGAATTAGAAGTGAAAATAGTCTTAGGTCTTTATAAATTTCAAAAAAGAAATGTACTAGGCGTAAAGCTTTTGTTTATTATTTTGAGATGCAAAGAAAATTAAATGAATAAAAAAAAGTTGTGCAACAGTAGGATATAAGGTGTATCTACACCTTCAAATTAATATGATCTGAATAATTTAATTGTTGCAACAGAAAGGAAATATCTATTGCATTTTGTGTAAAAGTGTTAATTATGTTTTTAAACTTTTGAACTTCAAAATTATCTGAAGTTTGTGTATATTTTCAAGCAAAGTTGATACATTTTATAAACTGGTTAGCTTGGGTTCAATTAGAAGATTTGTACCTAAGTATATCATCAAGGTATTAATTGATATGCATCTATCTCTTATATTATAGTGTAAATTTGCTATATTAATAAATTTAATTTTAACAAGTCATATATGGACTTTTTTTTTACTTTATGACTCAGACGAAGAAGATGATAGCTTTTGATTCTCGATCTGTTTGAGAAGAAAGTATACACATACGGTTTTATGAAAATCCATATCAATTTTAAGGCTTTGGCTCTCAAACTTAAAGGTCTTCTTTATTCATCTTAGATTTATTGAAATTAAAGATAACACCTGAAATCCATAATTAATTGAAGATAACAAAGATATCTGGAGGGTTTTTTTCAGGGCTTAGCTACTCCTTTTTATGATCTCATCTTCAATAAGATAAATGTTATATGAAACCCAAGAAATTCTTGGTACATTCATGAATTCACTTTCAACAAATATTTATGAATCTCTATGAAACTATTTTTTTATAATGGTGTGGCTAACATACAGATTTAGCTGTGCATAAGACAAGTGCAAGATCTTTCAACTGTATGATGGAACAATACCAATGATGCCATAGTTTATGTTGATGGGCATGTAGTATTTGATTCATAATAATCTTCATCTCTCTTACTTTCCATGAATTATGTGAATATTCAACGTGTGTAATCTTTATTATGGTTTCTCATATATAAGAGACATAGGATGTTGACAAGAGTGCTGATTCCAACCCATTTGTGATAGAGAGATCTACGGTGTAATAGATTGTAGAACATGAAACTCATAAGCAACTTTTATTTGTCAAGTTTTGTTTCCTTTAGTTCTTGTAGGGATCATATGTATATCATGTAAATGGAAAGAAGTATTTTGATACCATTGCTGGTTTGTGGTGTATTACTTTAAGTCAATCTCATAATTATATTGTCAACATCTTTCTAAAACTATCAACAAACTAATATAATGATTTGTTTTTATATTACATTTAGGTGGGAATGAGCATTATCACATTGCTGATGCAACCAAGCAACTAAATACTTTACTTTTCTACCATTCATTTCGGAACTATACAACAAAACCTTTTATGGTACCGTAAAATCATTTATTGATGAGTTTGTTAAATTAATTATTGATGAGACCCTTCTGTTACGATACTTATATATTTTTGCTTACAGGATTTTGCAAAAGAAGTTATGAGAGTGTTCACATCAAACAGTGGATAAGATACAAATGACACTAGCTTCAGTTTCATTCTACAACAATATATTAGGAATCTTATTTTGATTTCGGTATCTATTTTAATGTGCTTGGAATGCCAAATATGAACAAGTGAGACGACTATATTCACAGTGGTGCTTAGATCTTTTTCTAATCAATTGCTCACTCAGTTATTCAATTGTTGTAGTACTTATCGATGCGAACTATCAAAAATTCATATATGTTATATTTTTCTTGCCTTTTGGATTAAGATATTTTCTTTATTCAGTAGCCGGATGCTTTTTTATCTCAAAGTGGCATAGTATACCCGGGCTTATCTCATGTGTTATCATTCTTCCTTTGAGTTAGAGTACTATTTTAATGAAGTATAGCATATGTTATCCAAGTGTGCAAGGTGTTTGATACGACAACTGTTGCATTTTAAGTCACACGTAAAAATTAATGTCTGCTTTTGGCTTTGTAAACTATTTGACCTGTTACGTTGTTTAAGCAGCAAGGCACATGTTCATGTTTTAGTAGTTCAACAATTATTGTTTTATACATACAAGTTAATTGACTTGTATTTTCATCTTAAATAGATAGTAATTTTATTTGGATTGATAGAAAGAATTATGTTTTTGACATTGTGACGTTAAACTATCCGGCCACCGGACGGGTATAAAACTAGTTTTTGGTTATGATAAAGAATGTAGTGTGATGATATTGGATTTGGTTATGATACTATCAGATTTGTATGATCACTAATGCTCGTGACATATGAGAATCCTACTTTAAAGGCATAAAGAAAATTTATGTTATCTACATTTTTGTATCAAGCATTACGTGTGAAAAATGTAGTTATTTTGAGGTTAGTTTTTATCTAATTTTTATTAGAGAAAAACTAAAATAAAAAGTGCTTTAAAACCAAAACAGGTAAAAGTTAATCTTAACCATTCATCTTTTTAATCAATGTTTGAGATTAATTTATAAAAAAAATTGTTAGATAAGTATTTTAAAAATAAATACTTTTGTTGACTTTTTGCAAGTTCTTTCATTTTTTAAACATTTATAATTTTTATATACGATATTATTTTTTATAAAAATTACCTCATAAAAACAAGTGTTTTTTATCGTTAAAACGAGTACAATATTGTTATATAAAATATGATAAATTTTTATACGTTTTAAGCTCATATATCGTCATTGTGTATTTTAATGCAGCTCATTGTGTCTTTTTGTTAGTTATTATATTTTTCTAAATATTACTGTATTTTTCTAAAATGACAAATTTTAAAAAAATATAAAGGTGAAAACATATTATTGTGTATCTCTAATATATAAAACATAATAATAAATTAACAATTAATTAATATAATACATTAAAAACTAACAAAATAACAAAATGTCTCGTTGTGTTTTTTATCGTCATTGTGTTATCTCTGTAAGTTTTAAAAAATACATTGGTGAAATAACAATCAAAATCGCATAAAATGTGTATATACTAATGAAAAAGATAAAATAAAAAAACAATAGTTAACAATATGGTGTGGTGGCTTCTATGAAATCTTCTTTAAAGGTGTGTAAGGGACTGTTCGATAATATCTGAATGATTAAGTGATGAATCAATAAGAGGTCTGAACCATTAAGTGATGAATCATTAAGAGATTTGAACCATTAAGAGCTAGCATATCGCTTAACTATTCAGATGCAAATGTCTGACCAATTCAGATAAGAGATCTTAACCATTCAATATTAGACCTCTTAACCATTCAGCGTTAGTATAATGCTTAACCATTCAGAGGCAAATGTATTAACCATTCAGACATTTGCTCGTGAAACAAACAGTCTGAACCATTAAGTGCTGAACTATTCAGACATCTGAACTATTACGAGGCTGATTAAGAGTCTGTCAAACAGCCCCTAAGTTTGTGCAATAAAGGGTGAATATCCTAAATATGCCATGTTTTTTTATCTAACAACAGAATCGGTCAATCTTGTTTTTAGAGAATGTTATATTGTGCGGAAAACTTGAAAGGCGGCTAGGTTTAGATCCTCGGTATTGATAACTATGTTGCATTTCATCTCTTGGGTGGATTCTATCAAGTTAGCCAAACATAAGAGACATATATATAGTTAAGACGATTGTGATGTTTTTGTGGTGGGTTTTATGGAAGCATGCGATCTTAAAAGCTAAGGACTTGAAACAGAAGCTCATGTTTCATTCAATTACTCAATTTTAGTATATTTTTTTTATTGTTAACAGGAATAGCAACGTTAAAGTGAGGCAGTCAAGTAGCTTAAAAATCCACTATTGTATAGGTAACTCTTGTTTTTGTTGAGTTTCACTTAGGTTTTTTCTAACTGATTTGTTTTTATATAAAATCCTTCTTGCTCTAAAAAAAACCTTACCAAAAGGTCTATAAACTAGTCATGAACATTCTCTAATAAGTTTGTTTATAGACGTGTGCTTAATAAACGAACGAACATGAACAAGTTTATCATTCATTTAACTAAATGACATGTATTGTCCATTTATTTATATTCAAGAATGTTATTTTTATGTTTGTAAATGTTCATTATGTGCTTTCTTTAAGGTTCGTAAATATAATAACTTATGCTCATTTGTATATTCATCCAAATAAATTAATTAGTATTTCTTGCATTAGTACAACACGGAGCGTTATGATGAACCCAAACTCTATTTTAGTTTTGTTACATTAGCATTCAGTTATACACTTATACATATGTATCTTTTTATTTTTCCCATAATAATTAGTAAATTACAATTTGAAATATATGGTTAAACTTACAAATTTGGGCAATGTATAACGACAAAACGATTTGGTTTAGCTATTGATTTATTTTTCCTACAGATTCATCATAGCAACTTAGATTTCCCTTTAGCCTCAAAGCAATCTTTTAAATTTTCGTATTAAACTACAATATTGATTTGTCATTTTGAGTTTTAAATATGAGTGGTACATTGTTTATCCTTATTGACAATGATTTGAAGAATTGACGTACATGTGAAACTTTTAAAGCTTGTATTTGACTTAATTCTTGAGCGTCCATCGAGTCTTCAATATGAGATTGTTATTATTTTAGAAATATACAATTTATATATCAAGTTTGTTTCTATTCATTTGTGTTTATTTATATTTGTTGTTTAAAGTTTTTTTGTCTGAAAAACAAGAGTAATTAAATAAATTTGTTTATGCATATTTGTTCATTTTGTTTTCCCAATTAAAATTAGACCAGCAAATATAAACATAACCACATTCATGTTGGGTTCTGTCTGTCTACAGTCTAAACCCATAGCAACATATAATATTATAAACATTTGTATTAACATGCTGGTGTATATTGTTGCATTGAAACACATAAAAATCCACAATTTTCTTTTTACTTTTTTCTTGAAAGATTAAAGGATTACTAATAGATCACAAACCCACTCAATCATCCTCACTATTTGGTTATAGAACCGAGACCATCTTTAAGAAAAAACTTACCATATGTAAGAAAATCTATTTGCCCAACCTGAAACCCCCTTTCATATCATAGATGGAACTTAAACTCAACACCTTTTATACTTTATTAAAAGACTTTGGGTAAATATAGCCATAATCCGAGAATTCATTATCCATATTTGTTAATAACTTAATATAACTAGCGAATAAAATAAATGGCACTACTTTAATGAAGTTGTCGTTTTAAGAATTATTTTATTAACTAAAATAACTTTTAGATTATATGTCAAATTAAGGGGTTGTTTTTGACTTGTGCATTTAAATAATTACTTTGTTTTAAAGAAACATAACCGTCCAATCATCTATTTGTTTTGTACATCAACATCAATCTAATATACATTTGTACACTTCTAAACTATATCACTATCTACCACATGAATTAACCATTAATTTTATAGAAAGGATACCATTTTACACATCAATATACCGTCAAACCTATTATCTTAAAACATCATCCTCGGTGATCTTATATACATAGTTTTTTTTGAAATCTGAATAGCGTAATAAATAAATTAAAGAATCATAAGAGCATTCAAAATGGAATCCCTAAAAAGATGTGAGTGCGTTTGGTTATATTGTCGATTGATATATTTAACGAATCACTGTTCAATCTTTATAATTTTTATAATATTTTTTGAAACTGGTCGTGAGTAAAGGAGAGAGAAAAAAATAATGATAAGGGTATAAAAAGTATTATTTAATTGAAAATAAGAGAGAAAAATAATGACTTTTAATATAATTATATGAATAAAAATAAAAAATTCACAGTAAATGCTCTAACTATAACCATAATTTATTGTTCACTTTTATTATCTAAACTAAAATGACTATAATCAGTTAAAGAATAAGTGGAAGTGTGTGAAGATTTTTTTTTGTTTGGTTAACTATAAATAATAATATAAACTGTTAAATAATGACGATCGGATTTTATTAAATCACCGATTGTAGTGGTTGGGGCCCATTTGCATGTGGGCGGGGCCCAAAACTACTTGGCGGATAGTTGCAACTAGCATGTGAAACGCTATTGACAACTCAGTCCAAACTAATTTAAATTTTCCAAAGGTAAGATAAAATATTTTTCTAAACTTTTTAGTCGATTTAATATGTACATTAATTCGTTTAGAGCGGGATATAACTGTAAGCAATATCTCTGTCTCCTGAGTTAGAGGAAAGTTTGTTCCCGTGTTTATCAGACCCCGCCAATGATACTGTTATAATTAAAGTTTTACTGGGTAAGTTTGCTTATTTGTTAGACGACACAATTGAATGATCGACTTAATACATTTAATTTCTCCGTGCAATTACTTTTGTTAAAACTCTTCCATGAGTGTTGGCATGGTGAATTACATGTTTTGTTGATCTAACCTTTTAGTCACAAAGATGCCATAGTGTGATAATAGTTCAAAGATTTGGATGGCCTAAAATAAATATACATAAAAAAATATATAATGGAAATGATTGATAAAATATGAGAATTCGACATTGTAAAATTATATAAAGTCAAAAACAACTTTTTATTTATATGAACCATTTTTAGTCGCTATGTTTATTCAAGTTTCATTACTAAAAATGCAATAAACAAAATGTCCGGCCATGTATGAACGTTTTCTTAGATAAACATGTTGGAGGTTAGTTACACCAAACAAATGAGATAATCTAATGTATGCTTAGCTACTCTTATATGTATGACATTATCACATATCATAATTTATATTTTATTTACAAGTTGTGTTTTTCAAAACAACGGTTTTAACAATTTTACACCAAAGAGTCAAGTAAGAGAGAGTAAGGCGTCGTGCTTCAAAACACAACCTCTTAAATTTAAGAAACTGATCTATCACTTCATACCGAACCTTAATCACACCACATGTCTTTTTCAAGGATAGTCATAAGTATGCGAACGAAAATTAGGGAAAGGTACAGTAGATCACATTTACTACCATATCTACTTCATGTTATGCAATCTCAACACCATTAGATGAGAGACTATTTATCGGAAAAAAAGGGTTTCATAACACATTGATGAACATTAGCGACTGTCAAAAACCGTTGCAATGCCCACAAGACGAGATCAGACTTGCTAAATATGAAGCTAACAATAAGTTAAAATTCCCATATACATTTTAATCTCTCTTTATTAATCTTCTTTTTTTTTTCTCCTTTTTTTGTAAAAGGAGTAATGAATGGTGATTAGACCGAAAGCCCTATAACGCATGTTTGAAATCTAATAGTGATTAATGGTTACACACACTATATACTTATCAACGGTTTTTTTATTTCACATGAATTAATAAAGTGCTATGAGCTTTTAATAGTCAACCTAAAGAGCTTAGTAAAGCTACAACAGATCGCATTGCCACCCTGTGACACTTTGAATCTTTTGTCTTCGACTTTAACTTGAGACGGTCCTCTGTGATTGCTCAGCAACTTCATAGTTCCTTCACTTGAGTGTCTTACATTTTAAAATAGGGAAAACACCATATAATAATAACCAAGTTTTAAAAGTGTTTTAATTTAACCACTCATGCATATTTTTCTCAAATTAGACCATTAAATGATCAAATCGAGTCATCATTAAATTTTATATCTAGAATTTTCAATATATAAAATTATATTAAAAAATGCTAATAATGAAAAAAATAAAAAAATATCTAGAATTTACATCAATGTTTCATATCAGCATCAAAAGATAGAAAAAAATATTTTATAATTGAAACAAAAAAGTATAACATGCTAAAAAATATGTTAAGACTTTTAATTTATATATATAAAAATTAAGTGACATAATTGGAATACTTGAGTTATCTAATTGGGTAAGAGTTTAAATCTAAAAAGTGAAAAAAATTAACCATTAATTTCCTATTTATTAGTTGAGATCAAATTATAAGGAACACGTTTTTTGGAGAAGTATTATAGAAATGACCACTTTTGTTATTTTTTTCAAGTTTTTTCACTTTTTTAAATATTAATAACTTTTAGAGAATTACATAAATGTTCATGTGAATTACCTAAAATAATAGGTTTGAGTACTAACATCGTCTAACTATCTTCCCTTAAGACGATGAGAAATGAAACAATATTTTCATTTTTTTACTTCTTATTTCTTATTTTCCTTCTCTACTCTTCTCTTTTTTCTAGTATCTTTCAATTTGAAAAGATTGATTTTAGTTTCTAATTTCTCTCCTCTTCTCCTCTCTTATCTTCTGAAGTGAATTAATAAATACAACTTTTTAAATTTTCTTTCACTTTCTTCTAATAAAAAATTCTGAAACACAATTATTTTTTTCTTTACTTCCGCTTTCCTTCTTTTATCTCTTTAAACGGATTCAAAAACATAATGTAAGATTTCAAGTAACATGTTGGAGTATTGAGTTTTATTTTTATAATGAGAATGAGTATTAAAACTAACATACATTGATTTTCTATTACGTCTAGCTAAAAAAAGACTAAAATATTCTTTGAAATACTATTTTTGTAGTAGTATATATCTCTCTTTTATCCAGATGCCATTTGCGTAATTAACTAAAATTAACAAAAAAACTACCCATTCACCCACCGCACAGGCATCCCCCTCACGCCTTTTTCAAAAACCAGGCCATTATCGTCGTTGCCCACCACAGCTATCGCCCACCACA
>BJCN01321943.1:0-10938 GCA_018326445.1 Flaveria brownii
CACATTCTTCCAGATTGTTTGAGTCCATACAAGGATCTTTGTAATTTGATGGAATACAATTCCTTAGGCTTTGATCTTAATGCTTCGGGGAATTTAAAACCTTCAGGAATTTTCATATAGATGTCACTATCTATTGATCCATATAAGTAAGCTATGACAACATCCATAAGACGCATCACTGAATTTCTAGAGACTACTAAGCTGATTAAGTATCTAAAGGTTATTGTATCCATAACAGGGGAGTATGTTTCCTCATAATCAATCCCTGGCCTTTGTGATAAACCTTGAGCTACAAGTCTAGCTTTATACCTTGTAACTTCATTTTTCTCATTTCGTTTTCATACAAAAACCGATTTATACCCTACAGGCTTTACGGCCATCGGAGTAATAATAATAGGTCCAAAGACCTTTCGTTGTTAAGTGAATCTAATTCAGCTTGCATAGCTCCTTTCCATTTATCCCAATCATGTCTATTTTGACAGTCACTAACTGATTTGGTTCTGGATCATCATCTCCACTAATGATGTCAATTGCTATGGAATAAGAAAACATTTCATCAATACTTTCCATTTTCATCTCGATTCCATAAACTATGTGTGTGACCATAGTTAATTGACATTTCTTTGTTATTTTCATCCAAATCCTCCTCATGAGAGTTTTTGGTATTTAACGTTGCATCAAGATCATTCACTTTATGGTCAACTTCCTTTTCATGAGTTTTTCTTTTTTGAGGATTTTTATCCTTGGAATCGATTGGTCTTCCTCGTTTCAAACGTCTCTGAGATTCATGAGCTATTGTGTTCTCTATTTGCTTATTTAGAATCTTAACTCGAGCTGGAGCATTAGCAGTTGGTATATGAGATTTGGTAACTCTGTTTGTATCAGTAAATGCATCAGGTAATTGATTTGCAATTTCTTGCAGGTGTATTATCTTTTGAACCTCTGTCTCATGTTGTTTAGTTACTGGATCAAGATGTAATAATGAAGGAACATACCATGAGACATCATTTTCTTGTTTTTTCTTTTCTCCCCCTAATGCCGGAAAAACTGACTCGTTAAAGTGACCATCAGCAAAACGTGCTGTGAATACATCACCCGTTAACGGTTCCACATATTTTATGATGGAAGCTGATTCATATCCAACATATATTCCCAACCTTCTGAGGACCCATTTTTGTGCATTGTGGTGGTGCAATAGGGACATATACAGCACACCCAAAAATTCTAAGGTGGAAAATGTTTGGCTCATTGCCAGAAACAAGTTGTAACGGAGAGTATTTAAGATTTACTCTTGGTCTCATACGAATTAGTGATCCAGCATGAAGAATTGCATGACCCCAAATAGACACAGGGAGTTTTGTCCTCATTATTAATGGTCTAGCTATTAGTTGTAGACGTTTGATTAACGACTCAGCTAAGCCATTTTTTGTGTGTACATGAGCAACAAGGTGTTCAACAATAATTCCCACATACATGCAATAATCATTAAAAGCATGTGATGTGAATTCACCAGTATTATCAAGTCTCACCCTTTTAATAGTATAATCAGGAAAATGTGCTCGTACTTTGATAATTTGTGGGAAATTTTTTGCAAATGCTACATTACGAGTTGATAACAATGAGACATGAGACCATCTATGTTGATACATGATGTCCCTAGTTTATTGTACTTTAATGTTTATATCTTTCATTCTTATATATGTGTAATACAATAGTTTTGTAATGAAATGATATGTGTTTGAATGTCTATTTACTATTGAATGTGTAGTGTTCTTATAGTGTTTATGAATACATGCTTAAATGAATATTATATATGGGTTTGTAGTAGTTATACATAGTTCTGAGTTAATAATGATTCAGGAATGTGTTTGACTTAGTCTTATGGTTATTCATGCTAATGGACCATGCTTATGGACCAGTCGCACGACTGAACCACTGGCTCAGTCGCACGACTGAGTCATGAGACTGGCTCAGTCGCACGATTGAACCAATCTTATAGTTCAGTCGTGAGTATAAATGAATCGCAAGGCTCAGTCGCATGACTAAACCATGCTAATGGCTCAGTCCTACGACTGGATACTACAACCTATAAATACCACTTAATTCGTGAAAAATAAAACACTTCAAATTCTTTCATACCCTACCCATCCAGAGAGTTCTATCACGTCCATCCAAGTTCATAGTTCATTCCGGATCATTTTCTAATCAATTCTTAACGTCGGTCTATTGTTAGATTGATCAGGGTTTCGTTCTCACTGATTGTATCGTCAATCAAATAGGATTCCGCACTATTTGATTAGGTTACACGTTGAATCAGTTAGTACTCCATACATACACGGTTCTAACAAGTGGTATCAGAGCCTTGGCTCTTGATTCTTTGTAGATTCAATAGGCGTTTTGGTTAAAGTTAACATTTTTTATTCAAAAATCCTTGTTTTTGATACAAAACGAGTTTTTGACGTATGCATGCTTCAAAAGTTTTTCACTTTTCGTCTTCCAACAGTTTAGGGTTTGTGCAAAATCGTTTTGAGTCTAAACGGGTTCAAAAATCTTGAATTTTTTCAAATTCAGAAGTCTCAGCCGCATGATTGGCTCAATCGCACGACTGAACCCCAATCGCACAATTCAATCGCACGATTGGCTCAGTCGTTTACTCAATCACACGATTGATTTGACTCGTACGATTGAATCCATTCGCACTCTCCATTTGCACGATTGAACTCATTCTCATTCTTAATCGCTTGATTGTTTCAGTCACATATGGTTTCTCAAGTTTTGATAAAATGGACGATCAGAACACCGCGTTTACTGCTGGAAAGGACTCACAAATCCCAAACCTATTACTGCTGGAAAATGAAATTGGAAATCACAGCAAACCTCCAAAACTGTTGACTTTGGATGAATACCCACAATGGAAACAACAGTTTGAGATTTATCTTAATGGTGTACACCCAAACTTATGGATTGCTATTGAAAGTGATTACTCTACACCGCTTGGAGCTAATGGTGTTAAGCTAACTTTGAGTGTGATGAATGAAGTTCAAAAGGTTGCTCATAATACCGAGAAGAAAGCTTATGCCTTACTGACACTGTCGATTCCTAAAGACATTTTCCATCAATTTTCAGAACATAAACAGTCCAAGAAGCTGTGGTCTGCTTTGGAAAAGCGATACGATGGTAATGCCATGTTAAAGGCACTAAAGGCCAAAGCCCTCAAGAAGGAATTTGATAACTTCTCATCCATTGGAAATGAATGCTTGGATGACATTATAGACAAATTCTATCATCTGATGAGTGAGTTGCACACACATGGGGTAACTACATCTATGGAGGATAAAGTTGCAACCTTTGCTGATGGTTTGCCAGATAAATGGGATCCCTTTGTTTCTAATCTGAGACAGAATGATACTCTAGTTACTCTAGATATCAATGATTTTATCTTAAAACTGAGGGAAGATGAGCTGAGGCAAAAATACAAGTAAAAGAAGGGGTCATATACTCAGAATCCATCATTGTACAACGTTGTTCCCACACCCAATTCATCAGGAGCACCTCTTCAAACAACGTTTGTATCCAGTACGTCTATAAATTCTAAAAATGGGTCATCTGGAAGTGAAGTATCAGGATCATCGGGTGCTCAGTACAATATCCCAGAAGCAAATACAATAAAGCTAAAGACTGAGAATCTGGGAAATGTTACCGATGAAGTAGCCAAGGAACACATGGATCTTCTTGCTGCTGTTGTGCACTCTTATGATGGTTTAGTTGCTGGAAAAATTGGAAATTGTCATCTTATGAAGAGTATGAACAGGTTGACGAGGCTAAATTGGAAAGAATGGATATAATGTGGGCTCTGGCTAGTGCAGTTAGAAGAGCTAAAAAGTTTGTGAAAAAGACTGGTCAAAACCTGATTGCTACTAAAGAAATAACTTTTGGTTTTGATAAAACAAAAGTCACATGCTTTAACTGTGGTGAAAATGGACACTTCAAACGAGAGTGCATGAAACCAAAGAAGACTGGAAATGGTAACCCTTTCTCATCACACAATCGTTAGGAAAAGGAAATGAACGTGACTTCAACCAGTCAAGATTCCAAAGCTATGGTTGCTGAAGGAGATGAAGGATAGGATTGGACATTTCGGTTCATCTCTGGTGCTGAAGCTAATGTGGCGTTTGTGGAAGATTTTAACAATGATTCAGCAAGTGAAGGAGATAACTTAGCTGATAATGCAAATTCAGACACCGAAGAAGCTATAGATGCAGTTGAACATTGGGTTGAAAACGAACTGGCTGCTGCTAGCACAAAATCTCAAACTAACGAGGAATCTCAGGCTGCTTTCATGGTTGACACCTCTAGCACGTCACATGTAAGTACCAAAGATGAACTTTTTAATAAACATGCTTGTGAAGAATGCAATAAATTTCGTGAATGCATAGATTTAAAATTTACTAGATTGTTAGATCACAATGACAGTTTAGTAAATGATTTAAAACAATGCACTGAAGCTAACAGGATGTTAAAACAAAACGAGCGAAGTTTTAAAGAAAATATTGAACTGTTAGGAAAGCAACTTAGGAAAACTGAGGTTGTTGCATTTAATCAACCAAATGATATTAAGTTTTATCTAACTACAATAGAGGAAACAAAGAAAGAAAAAACAACTCTTCAAGTTGAAATTAAGTCTTTAAATCAGAAACTTCACAGTCTTGCTAGTTCCTCTCACATTGTTAAGAACTTGGTTAAAGAAAGAAATGGGGGGGGGGTGGAGGGATCGGTTATCAGGTTGTGCCACCACCTCATGCGATCCTTTTAAACACAAAATGTCAACCCATAAATAATAAAAGATCATGTGGTGACAACACCTCTAGTCAGTGATCCGAAAACCACAGCTAAACCTGTACCACCGGTAACTGAGTAGAAAGCAACTACATCTGGCAAAATAGATAAGATTAAAATTGCAGATTGGGTTGAAGAGGATGACAATGCTACTCTTGGGTTGGGTTTAAAAGTTTCTGCTTCAAAACCTAAAAATTCAGAATCAATGCAGTCTAAAACTGTTCATCATCTTAATCTCAACAAAAAGAAAGGAAAATGTAATCAAAATGTCAAACAAATTAAATTTGTCGAAAAAGGTGAGAAACCTAAAGTTGAGAAAAATGAGACCAATCCAAGACCATACTCCCCACCATACAAAAGATCACCCAGTCCTGTAGAATGGAGATCCTGTTTTAGATGTGGAGAACAAGGACATATATCTCCAAATTGTCCTTACTATCAGACACCAAGATGAAAGGTTGAACTATTTCAAGACAATAAACCAAGGTTTACTAAATAAAGATCAAATACCCCATCAAAACACCACAGGCAACACAGACAAGCCACTGGCCAAGCTGTGATTACTGAGGTAAAACAAGTTGATGAAAGCAAACCACGGGCTCAAACAATAAACCAATCGTCTGTTTATCACAAACAGTCCTTACACAAAACTGGTCTGTGGAAAGCCAAATCGTCAGGTGTGTCTGAAAGTGAGGATAAGATGAAGAATGTTGTCTCTCCAACTTCACAAGGACAGTGGGTATAATTTGTTATATGTGATGCCTCTGGGAAACCCAAGCAAGTAAAGGCTTGGGTCCCACTTTTAAACTAATCAAGTCTGTTTTTGTGCAGGTTGTCCGCTATAGCGTTATCACTAACACTTGGATTATTGATAATGGGGCATCCAGGCACATGACAGGGCATTTGTCTCTCCTTTTCAATGTCAAGCAAATCAAAGGAGGACATGTATCTTTTGCTGGAAATAAAGGAGGCTACATAACACCTCTATACAAAACTATTTGACAAACCAAGATTTTATTATTTATTAGAGGTTAACGGCATCAAAAAGAAAGAAGATGTGATTCCTGAGAAATCAAGTTAGTAGTCCAACATAATGTCGTCAGTCTTTTTCAAATTTTTTAATTTATTTTATTTTATTTTATTTTCTTTTCTCGCATCTGAAAATTTTAAAATCACAAAAAGATTTTTTGTTTTAATATTTTAGGGGGAGAATTTCTGAAAAAAGAGGGGGGGAGAAAAGGGCAGGTAAGCTGATAGGCAAAGACAATAAATATGAGAAACCAATTCAACGCTATGGAAAATGATTGTACATAGGCATCAAATTAATTGGGACACCAAAAGGATTTTCCTTTCTGCATTTTTCTCATAAATTTAAAATCACATAATATTTTAAATCTAAGATATCAATGCCTAACAAGTTGGAAAATGATAGTAAGCTAGTCTGTTATTATGGTTACATAGAGAAAGTAGATCTAGGGAGTTGCGAGTCCACTATACGATTTGTCGGTAGGTTCAACACAATAGACTAGTAGACATCATTGGTGATACACATAAAGTAAATCAATCAACAAGTTGTGGGTTGCCATTGTATCCCTGGTCTGCACAATCAATTAAGTTCCAATACGGGGTAAGGAGCAAATGAAAGCCACAAATGTGTGCAAACGACCCAAAATAGAGCAATGAAGATGACAAATGTCATAAAGCATCAAAATAAGTGCTAAATGCAATCAAGTTGATGTCAAATGTCACTGTTGTTTTAAATATCAAATTGTATTGCATAAATAAGAAGATATGTCTTGCGCCTCTCTGCTGTGCGATGACACTGACCTGAGGCCTGGCATAACCTACATGTTCTAAGAATTCATTGTTGTTTGTCCCTCTCTGCTATATGGTGGCACTGACCTGAGGCACGACTTCTCTTTGAAAGCTCTTAGAACAATCTCTTCTTGACCACCTGACCGCTCAAAAATCTCCTGAGGAAGATTGATTACCATATACTAGTGGGATGCACAAACACTAGTTGATATAATTCTCCTAAAACAATCACTGAGGTATGTCAAAAATCTGTGTGTGAATTTAAATGGACAAACATACTGACAATCGTAGTGGCTGCAACTCTTGATGGTCACAATCAAAGTGTGCTACATAAGTGTTTCAACATGATTTCCTGTTAGTGCCGGTGATTCTTATATGAAAGAGATTCTGTGAATTGCACTTATAATGTCCTCTGCCATTGTTATAGCTACTAAAAGTTTCAAATAATTGCGTTTTTGTCGGTATGATTCCATATGAATCTTTCTTGAATTGAAGTGAATGCCTTAAGCTGTTCTGCTCAGGGGAGATATTGTTTAAATGATGTTAAAGTGATTTCAACCCTCCTCAAATGAAAATTACAAAAGTATGTCTTATTCTGGTTTTATTAAAGTTTTTCTAGTTTTATTCTTGTATACAATGTGTCAGTGTTGGACTATGTAACAAGATTTAACACTGTGAAAGTCACAAAATTGAACCTAATCTTAAATATGAAAAGCTTGTTTCTGAAAGATAAAAAGATCAAATCCGAGGTGATCAAATGGCTTTCAATAAATAAAACGATCACGTCTGAGGTGATCAATGGTTGTCAATAATAAAGGATCATGTCTGAGGTGATCGATAGATAAAAAGATCATGTCTGAGATGATTGGTAGGCTAGAAAGTTTAAACCATGAGTATGGCCCAAATTATATGACCCAATTGCACGACTGGACCATGAGTATGGCCCAATCGTACGATTAATCACACGACTGGACCATGAGCATTGACCTGATACACGATTGGACCATCAGCATGGCCCAATCGCACAATTGGCAAGATCAGTATGAACCAATAGCATGACTGATAAGGCATCTAGGTCATTCGTATGGGTCCAGTTGCACGACTAAACCATGCGTATGGGTCCAGTCGCACGACTGAACCGTGCATATGGGTCCAGTCGCATGTCTGAAATCCCTGAGGGTATAAATAGAGGGTTAGTCGGTCATGACTACCTCACCTTTTCAAATTCTCTGAGAAATACCAGCAAAGTAGTGAGACCTTTTTCAAAATTTTTCTGAGATTTAAGACCAAAGCTCGTTTATACACGATTCGAAGTTGGATTATAGGTAGGTTGATGATGAAATCACGATACATTGGGTGTTTAATCGGTCACTAACCCACATTTAAGAGTAACTCATAAACATGAGAAAGAAATCTTAAAAGTGAACCTTAAATGAACTTAAAAGTAAAATTAAACCACAAAATGCATTTTAACTAATCCTAACCCATCGAAGGACACCTAAAACACATGGTTTTGATAACTAAATGACCTAAATCGACATTTCTTGGACTCGAACCGCCGGTATGCGACTGGACATCCGGAAGAACTTCAGTTGTACGATTGAACCATTCGCATGATTCAATCGCATGATTGAACCAATCGGTAATTTAGTCGTCCGACTAGGTAAATCGGATGTTGAAATGTACGATTAAGCTTAGTCGTATGCTCAATCGTACGACTGAGTTCATTCGTATGTTTCAGTCATACGATTGAAATAGTTACATATGATCAGTTTCAAAGTCAAGTTATTTTATGTGTTAAATTGATCTAACATGATGAATGGGTTTTTGTTTCTTGTGTTACAGTAAAATGGCTAATCGGTGGCTAACGACCACCAAGCACAACATCTGTGCTAACCTGAAGTTGACTTCAAGGAACGCTGCCGAGTTCGTAGGAATCATAGAATTCCTAAACAGATCTAGGATTCATCGAGCTATCTCCACTACTTGCACTCCATATAGATCACTGCAGCAAGCATTTTGGGAAAATGCTGTAATTGACCGTTCTGCTGAGCCTTACCAAATCAGGAGCTCAATTTTCGGTGAGCAGATATATGTTAGAAAAGATGATCTGAGAAAGGTACTGGGTTTGGGAGAAGATGGGGATCATCCGATCAAATTACATCCCCTGGTTGTACGAGGCTGCTTCTTGAGGATTAAGAACGCCGCTAACATCAATGCCGGTATGCTTAACAAGTGCAACATGTGCCCACCCTTCAAGCACTTGGCTCACGTGAATCTCAGATGTATTGCATCACGTCGAGGTGGATTTGATGAGCTAAACGATCAGATGCAGAATCCTTACGTGGCTCTAGTCCTGAACCATCCGTTCGCTTCTCCAAAATATTCTTCAACTACATGAGGGAGAACATTGAGGTGAAAGGGAAAGAAAGCTTCTGTATGTACCCAAGATTCCTCCAGATGATTATCAACGAGAAGCTTCCAAACCTACCCAAGAACAAGGATGACAAGGTCATTCTAAAGGTGTGGATGATACTACACTGGGCAGGATGAAGGTGTACCGGGGAAAGCCACAGAAGCCCCCAGTTTGACATCTATTTGGGGTATGTTGCACCTAAAGGAAGGAGGTGGAGCCATGTTGATAGTGATTCTGAGGTTGAAGATGTTGTGGTTCCTGATGAAGATCAGGATGATGATGACCATAATGATGGTCAAGGTGGTGGTCATGGCTCCTCTACTGCTGGGGGTTCTGAGAAGGATGCATCAACCCAGATGTCCCCATCATGGAAAAGGAAGAAGCTGATTCTAAGGAGGAACCTCTAGTCAGGCAAGTTGTAGGGAGATGGGTGGCCACTGACAAAGGCAAGGAGACTGTTGGTGTGCGACAGACTAAGTCAGCTAGAACGGATACAGAGGAGGCTAATCCTTCCTACACTCCTGATCAACCTACCTCAAAGGGAAAAGGATGTCACGTCTCCCTGTGGCTGAAGGAAGAAGAGGATGGCCTGGCCTTCCCATAAAAAAGGTAAGTGCCCGAGGCTAGTACTTCAAAACTCATCTTTGCCCTCCCAAACCTCTACTGCTGCACCTAGTGCCACTACCACAGTCCCACCTACTACCACCATCTCACTCCCCACTACACAAATTCCTACACCAGCCTCACCCAAAAAAACCACAATCACTACTTCCCAAACCTTACCTATTCCTACACCTGTATATACAACCTCCACAACCAACCCATCCACCTCCCAAGCCGACACCTCAACCCAGCAACCTTCCCCTTCCCAGCGTTCCCCTCTACCCACAGTGGGTCTGGAGGAATAGCTTGCCAGCCTTAATAAGTTGGTGCTCAAGCTGTTGGCAGCTGATGATCTAAAGACTGCCAGATTAACTAGCTGATGTCAAACTGACTGAGAAGAACGAAGCCCATGAGTGTCCTTTAGTTCGAGCTCAGAATGAGCTAGTGCTGGCATTCACCAAGAAGATTAAGGATCTAGAGAAGAATAAGAATATTATGATGAGATTAAAATGGAGGAAGGAGGATCCCTTGACGATAAAAGGTGATGGAGATGATGATGATGACGACTCGAGTGATGATGAGTCTGATGATGATGATGATGAGGTTGATGTGAAAGAAACTGATGAGGAGAAAAAGAAGGATGACAATGATAATGAAGATCAACCTCAAAGTGAAGGTAAAGCTCCAACTTCACAGCAATCTGATAGGGAGAGAAGAACTAAAAGAAATCAAGATCAGGGAGCTTCATCCTCTGCACATCAAGATAAAGATCGTCAAGAAACGGATCAATGTAACGATTGACATGATTATGTAATTTGAACTCATGTGTATTGACATGTTTTAAATTAATGAAATTGAATGTCAACTTATGTGAAATGCGATGATGTTTATTAACTTTGTTGTGTTTGTTTATTTCATCTAGCAGATAAATCTCACCAGATCGATGAACACGATGTTGCACCCATTCAGCAAATCAAGACCCAGTTCACTGTGATTCTTGATTTGCAGGGGATTGTCAGATGATCGGTGAGTTATGCGCCAGAAGAAGGGGAGCTCATTCATGACTTATCAGATGAGTAGATAGCAGAAATGTTCAGGCTCAACCCCGAGGTAGACATTATCAGTGATGACGAACTACACGGTGTAGATGAGTTGGAGATTGAGGATGTCACGTCTGATTATTATCCTCAGTACACAAATGACGATGGTGATTCCATACTGAACTTAGGAGAAATGTTTGGCAATGACAGCTTTGACAAGATAAATGA
>BJCN01321962.1:3635-15025 GCA_018326445.1 Flaveria brownii
TATTTGATCTGTGAAGTGTTCTAAGTTTCTCCTCACTATGAAACTATTGTATTGACCCCCTTCAACCGTCCTGTAATTGGTATCATAGCATTTTAGGCTCTTGATTATAAGATCTCCTAATCTTAAAGCCCTTCAGTTACACAAAACATTTAACAACTCAAATACCATCTCTTACTAAGGTTGATATAGAAACCAGAACCATGACAAAATCTCCATTGATCACTCCTGAGGACTTTGATACTTGGTGCCAAAGAATGGAAGTTTTCATCAAGTTTCAAGACAACAATATATGTTGATCTGTTGTCTCAAGGCGAAGATGTTCTACAAGAGGACAAGTAGAAAGTTTCCCAGCAATACAACCAGTGGAAAGTTTGGACTAGCTAAAAGCAAGGTAAAGTGTTATAACTATAACCAACTGAGACAATTTTCTACAGAGTGCAAGCCACTATGAACAAATGGTGGCTAAGCACAAACCAGACCAAACTACACTTATGGAGCTCCATACACTGAAAAGCCCAAGCAGCAAGTGCAGTTGTTGTTGAAGAAGGAGGCTTTGATTGGAGCTTACAGCTTGAAGATGCTTTTTCAAACCAAGCACTGAAGGCTAATCATGAGGAAGCCATGGTATTAGAACATCTTTGTACTCCTGAATATCTTGCTAAAGTTAATACATACAGGTTCTATAACTTGGAAATGAGATATGACCTTGAGTCCTTAAATATCTTAAAAGCTAATTTCAAAAGAGCTAAAAATGACTATAAACTTATGATAGAATGTCTAGAGAAAACTATTTCAACTCTTAAGCATAAACACATAAACTACAGATCTCAAATCAAAGATCTTATCACCAGGTTAACTGAATAGCAAAGCCAGGAAGTAAAATGTGTTCTTGAAGAAAAGACCTTCAAGAACATTATATCCTCATCCTTGCATACAATGATTTGTTATCAGAATAAGCAATGACTGAGATCTACTAAGATAGCTCTTCCACACACTCTACTATATGTAAGATCTCCAAGGTGTGGAAGTTGTCAAGATAAGCTTCCCTCATAGACCCTATTCAAGAAGAGGATGAAGATTAAGAAGAGATAGTGAAGGATGGATCTAAGGTGGGTGAAGAAGATCATCCTAAGAAGGGTTACTATTCTCCTAAGCAGAGGAAAGAATTAGGGATGACCAAGTCTAAGAGGAAGAACTTGATCAGAGCAGCCAACAAAAAGTCAAAGAAGGCTCAAGAGATTAAGGTCACCTTCAACTCCAGACAGAAACAAGTCTTTATCTCTGAAGGCTTTGTAGTGGTAAAGACTAAAGACTCAACTATGGACTCTAGTACCAGGAGTCCTAGTTCATGTCCAACTCATCCCTGTGAAGAAAAGAAGGCTGATCAGCTATGCACCACTGCTGCACAGCCTAAACCATCTAGTTCCAAGAGCAAGCCTCACCCTAAGAAGCCTGTTGCATCATCTGTGAAGATGAAGATGGAAGTTGAAAGTGATCAAGCTCAGCCTTCTACTCAAAAGAAGAATCTTAGAAGGAAGCCAACTGAATACATCATGTGTGGTAGTGCTTCTCATTTTACTAAGGATTGTATCTACAATCCCAAAGGTACTATCCACATGACTAAGATGAAGATTTTTGACAAGAAGAAGAAGAAGATAGCTTCGGAAGGAAAAACTTTTCCTTTCAAAAGCTCTAAAGTGAAGAAGAAGACAAGTGAAAACTTGCCTTCGGAAGAAAATTTGGCCTCGGAAGAAAAAAATGCTTCAGAAGCACTAAAGTCTACTACAGTGGATGAAAACTCTTCTGAAAGTTGAAAGTTCTTTATCAATAACAAAAAATGATCCTCAGAGCTTGAATATAGGATCAATCACTATTGCATTATCTTCAGTTCACTTTGACAAGCCCAAGACCAAGAAGGCTTGGTTTCCAAATGTAACTAACCATCTCTTTCTATGTAGGAACAAGTAAAGACCAAAGGGAATGTACAGACCATTGATAGTGGCTATTCCAGACACATAACATGTAATGCCTCTTTGATTCAAAACTTTGGAAAATTTGATGGAGGGCCAGTTGCTTTTGGAGGAGATTCAGGTGGTTACATAACTGGAAGGCGCAGAGTCATAAATGGTAAGATCAGCATTGAGAAGGTAAACTTTGTCAAGAAGCTTGGGTACAATCTACTAAGTCTATCCCAATTTTATGATCAGAGACACAACATTCTCTTCATTGAGTATGAGTGCATTGTTCTCAAGCCCGAGGTGATCATTCCTCAAGAGCATATCCTGCCTAGAGCCCCTAGGAAAGGAAACATGTGCAATATGGATTTGCAGGAAACATCCCATTCACGAGAAGTTTCTTGCTTTCTATCTAAAGGAAATAATCATGAGTCTTTCCTCTAGCATAAAATAATGTTCCATGTAAACTTTAAAAACATAAATAAATTAGTTAACAATGATTTGGTAACTGGAATGCCAAAGAAAGAGTTTACAAGTGATGACTGTTATGTTGCATGTTTAAAAGGGAATCAACAGAAAGTGTGTTAGGACCGTGTACGTATGGAGTACTAACAGATTCTGCATGAAACCAGACCAAATAGCGCGGAATTCTATTTGATTGACGATCCAATCAGTGAGAACGAATAACCCGATTGATCTAACGATGTAACAAATGTTAAGAACAGATTGGAATTGATCAGAAACGAACTATGAACTTGGATTTATGACTTGGGACACTTTGGACGGCTAGGGTATGAAAGTATTCGAAGTGTCTTGTTTTTCCATGAACTATGTGGTATTTATAGGTTTTCAGTGTACAATCGTGCGATTGAACCATTAGCATGGTTCAGTCGTGCGACTGACTCATGCGGTTCACTCATACACATGACTGAAGGTTCAGTCGTACGACTAAGTCAATCTTATGTCTCAATCATACGACTGATCCAGTCACCTGGTTCAGTCATTCGAATGGTCCATAAGTATGGTTCATCCATGCGTATGGGACATAAGTATGGTCCAGTAGCATGAATGTCAACATGATGAAGTTAAACACATTTCTAAGTTCTTATTGACTTAGACTTATGTAAAACAACATCAAACCTATATATTAAGTTCATACATGTGAATCACATTCAATATAATGATAACATGACATAATCAATCACAAATAAACATCACAATTCATTTCATATATCATTAATATCATCAATTACATCATATTACATCAGTGTAAGGCATGAAAGACTTTTACATTTGAGATCATAAACTAGGTACATCAAGATGTATCAACAAACTCCCCCTTGGACCTAGTTTAGTCTAATGTCTAACATTCATCACGTGCTCTTGGAACTTCTTGTAGTTCTCTTCTCTTATGACTCTAGCGTGTATCTCGAACGCAAAGTAGAGTCTTATCACATGTTGAAACTGTAGAGCTTGTATAATGTCTTGCGTGTCATAGAATAGTGGCCACTTGTAGAGAGTATAAACATCATCCGTAGACAAGTTCGTGATCCATATAGGGTCAAATACCCAGATAGTCTCTATTTTCCCATCCTTTTGCAAAACTATGACCGTTTCACCCGTTCGCCAGTCATAATACCACCACTTGAAGTGTGGAGTGAAGTCCTGAGGCATTTCCCATAGTGGGATCTTCGACATTATGCGCGGAGGGCTGCACTTCAGCACGACTTTAGGCTTTCCAGTGATAGGACCAACTTCGGTCTTATGTATTAAACGTTTAGGTTGTTGAGGCCTAAAGTTGACCCATCTGGTGTGGTAATCCTTCTTGAGCGCCATCTTGAACCAACCCGACATCTTCTTTGGATTGGCCTACAAAAGGTCAAAATAGGCAATCCTGTTTAGCTCAAAACCGGGAAGAGTCTTTAGATCATGAGGATATCTGGAGTACTCAATCCCCTTCTCTCTTTTGACCGCATAGACATCCAAGTCCTCAAAATATGCCCAAGTGATAATCTTGCCTGACACCTTCTGATGCTTCTTCACTCGATAGAGTTTAGTGTAGGCGTTTGACATCGGAGGTTCTCGTTGGGCTCTCATCTCCTTCAAACAAGCTGCCCATTCAGCCTTCTTTAACTCAACATCAGGATCTAAGGCTTGGGCTTTATCTTCTTCCTTTTCTTTCTCTTTCTCTTTCACATCAAGAGTTCCAAAAGTATCACTGCCCAATGTTTCACCCAGATCGGGGTTAACATTACCCTGTTGGTCAGTGTATTGAGGATACTCCTCCGAAGTGATATCCTCTATATCAATCTCATCCATACCTTGAAGCTCTTCATCACTGATAACATCGACCTCATGAGCGTCTTTGACGAGCTTGTCTGGATTTAATCTGAACATGTCTGTGAGCTGCTCGTCAGTGAGGTCGTGGATGATCTCTCCCTCCTCAGGGGTGTAGCTCACAGATCACCTAATGATCCCTTGCAAATCAAGAATCACGGTTAGCTAAGTCTTGATATGCTGAAAGGGGGCGACATCATAATCGTTTGTCTGTTGAGCTTCATCTGTTTGATTAAACATTCAAAACATGATAACAGACAAATCAGTAATCAAGATAATTAAACATTAATAAACATTGATTACATTAGTGTAATACATAATTCAAGTACAAAAGTTTTCAACTACAAATACATCTAATCATTACTTTTGCCTTGTTCGTTCGTTTCTTCAGCTGGAGGAGCTGAGGAAGAGGGTCGCTGATCTTGATTTCTTTTTATGCGCCTTTCCCGAGCAGATGGATTTGAGGCTGATGTTGGTGCATCACCTTCTTGCTCGTGCTCATCATCATCTGATCCTTCTTTATCTTTCCCACTTCCTTCTGCCTCCACCTCATCAACATCATCATCGGATTCATCATTGGAGAAATCGTAATCATCATCATCTCCACCATCACAATCACCATTTATCTTTAAGGGCTCACTCTTTGTCCCTTTCAGCCTCAGCATAAGCTTCTTGTTCTTCATCTCAACCTCCTCAATCCTCTTCACAAAAGCCATCAACAGCTTATTCTGTGTAGTGAGGGCAAAGAATAAGGGAGTGGGAATGAAGGTGAATAAAGGTGTGGATGCAATAGAAGGGCCCGGTTAGGGTATGGTAGGTGTGGTGGTGGATGTGGTGTATAAGGGAGTGGGAATGAAGGTGAATGGTGGTGAAATAGATGTGGGTATGGTCGGTGTGGTGGTGGGAATAGTGGTGGTTGTAGTGGTGATAGGAGTGGTGATAGTGGTTGTGGGAGGAGTGGGGTAGTGGTGGTTAGAGTTGTAGCTGTGGAAGTGGAAGTGGAAATATAGACAATCCTCCGTCTCTTGCCCTACTTGCCGTGGGGCTGGGCCATTCTCTTCTTCCCTGAGCCACTGGCTTGGGCTCCCTCTAGGCTAATAGGCTGGGTGGGTGTATAAGTAGGATCATTAGTATCAGCACCCTCAGACCCATCCTGGCATCCCCCAACCACCTCATTGCCTCGTTCGGTAGCCACGACTCCGCTACCGACTGTCATCGTCAGAGGCTCCTCATCCGACTCATCTTCCTCTTCACCAACCAAGAAGTCCAGGTAGATGGCAGCCTGCTCAGCTCCACCGGGAGCAGATGTACTCTGTGGAGGTGGTGGAGATATAGTAGACGTGCCAGCATCTCCACCATCCTGACCATCATCATGGTCATCATCATCATTGTCGTCTTCATCTACTGGAATCACAATGGGCTCAATGTCAAAATCACTGTCATCTTGACACCACTTCTTGCGAGCTGGCACCACGTATCAGTTGTTAGCTAGATGGCCAAAGAGTCTTCTCACCGGGGGCTTCACCTGCTTCCCCTGGTATACCTTCATTCGGCCCAAGGTGGTTTCATCCATCACCTCTAAAGTCACAACATCGTCTTTCTCCTTGGGCAGCAGAGGAAGCTTCTTATCTATAATCATCTGTAAGAATCATGGATACACACAGGAGCCTTCCTTCCCCTTGGCCTCTATGTTCTCTGTCCAGTATGTAAAGAACATGCGGGAGAAATTGAACGGGTGGTTCAGTACCAGCGCAACATAAGCATTCTGGATTTGGTCTGACATCTTGTCGAATCCTCCTCGCCTGGAGGCTTTGCACTTCAAGATCACATGTGCCAAGTATTTAAATTGGGGGCACATGTTGCTCTTGTTCAGCACGCCGGCATTGATGTCGCTGGTGTACGTGATCCTAAGAAAGCATCCCTGAACCATTTGGGGATGCAGCTTGGTTGGCTGGGGTCCGTCCTCACCCAGATCCAAGACTCGCCTGAGGTCGTCTTCCCTGATCTGAATATCTTGACCGAAGATAGAACTCCGGATACAGTAGGGCTCAACAGAACGGTCAACGGAGGCATTCTCCCAGAATGCCTGCTGAATCGATCTGTATGGTGTGCAAGTACTGGAGATGGCCCTGTAGATCCTCGATCGATGTAGAAATGAAATAATCCCGGTGAACTCAGAGGCGTTCCGGGTAGTAGCATCCAGATCAGCACAAATTTTGTGCTTGGTGCTCATAGTCCATCTCTCAGCCATGTTGCTGCAACACAAGAAACATATACGTTAGATCCGTTAATAAGAGATAACAATTGAATTTGAATTGATTTTGACCAACTGGTTCAATCGTACGATTGAACCATATGACTGAGTTCAGTCGTACGATTGAGCCTACGACTGAACTTAGTCGTATGCTATACCATGCGGTTGAGTCAGTCATGTGACTGAGTCACCGATTGAGTCAATCATGCAATTGAATCATACATCTGGCTCAATCGTGAAACTGAAGTTCATCAGCCTGTCCATTCGTATATTGCAATGTTCAACACCATTAATTTGAATCGTAGTCAAACCGTTAAATTATACCTCGTGTTTAGATTCATTAGGTTCGCGGGGACTCGAAATAGCATTTAATTTCATTTAAATCAACTTTTGGGTCCATTAAAGTGGCCTATTTTAGGGTTTTAGTCCCGGTTATTAGTTTTAACAATTTCGGTCGATTAGGTTCGATTAAACCGTTCATTTGTTCCAATGTTGTTTGCAAAGTACTTGTGGATGAACAAGATATTGGTTAGAAACAGAATCAGAGAGTAATCACAATACAAGAATTTTGGGCAGAGTGTTTGGGTCTTAGGCGGTTTTTTAAGAATTTGAAGTCGCGTAGGGTTTGTGACTGACTGAGCTTTCTTTTATACTGTTTTGGGGTTCAGTCGTGCGACTAGACTCATGCGCATGCCTCAATCGTGTGACTGGACCCATGCGCATGACTCAATCATGCGACTGGCTCAGACTTGTTCATTCAGTCGTACGATTGGTTCATTCTTATGATCCAAACGCATGGTTGCCCCACACTCATGGTCCAATCATGTGATTGGCCCATACTTATGGTCCAATTGTGCAATTGGCTCGTACTTATGAGTTTGACTTCATCCATTTCCACACACTCAAATTTAACTTTTGATATATAACGTTATGACCAATGATCATCTCAGACATGATCTTTTAACAAAAATCCTTTGATCACCTCAGACGTGATCCTTTTAAATTAAAACCAGTTGATCACCTCAGACGTGATCCTTTTACTTGAAATCGTTTGGTCACCTCAGACGTGACCATTTTAATTTTCAAAACTTGATCATCTCAGATATGATCCTTTTAAATTAATACTGGTTGATCACCTCAGACGTGATACTTTTAATTTATGATTCATAGCGTTCATGTAGTTACATAGTCTGACATTGACACCTAATTGATAGATAAAACCAAAGACAACTTGAATTGAAATAAAACAGGACATATTTTTATATTTTTGTTTGAGGTGTGTTGAAAACATTTTAATTTTCCTTAAAAGATTTCTCCCCTTGAACAGAACAGCATCAAGCATTTATATCTGATCTAGAAAGACTCTTATGGAATCATATAGGCATGAACATAATCATTTGGGACCCTATTGCATATGTTTGTTTAACTTATTTTTATTTGTCTTAGAGTCAAAAGCACTTACAGGAAATCATACTAGATCTATAAGAAGCACATAATGGTT
This sequence comes from Flaveria brownii, assembly GCA_018326445.1. Taxonomy (NCBI): domain Eukaryota; kingdom Viridiplantae; phylum Streptophyta; class Magnoliopsida; order Asterales; family Asteraceae; genus Flaveria; species Flaveria brownii. Next base: position 11,683 of record BJCN01321962.1, read on the forward strand.
TTGACTGTCAAGGATTGTTGCCATGATGATTGTCAGTATATTTGTCCACTTGAATCCATACATTGATTTTTGAATCACATTGGTGATTAGTTAGGTTTATTATTTCAACAAGCATTTGTGGATCCCACGCTTATATGGTAATCAACACTCCTCAAGAGATTTTTGAGCGGTATACGGGTCAGACAAGAAAAAGCTATTCTAAGAGCTTTCAAAGAGATGTCAAGCCTCAGGTCAGTGCCATCGCACAGAAGAGAGGCGCAAATAACGATGAATTCTAGAATATCTAGGTTATGCTTATCCTCAGGTCAGTGTTATTGCACAGCAGAGAGACACAACTTATCTTCTTGTTTGAGCACTTTTCTTTTACACATTACACACCGGAAACATTAGTCATTAGCTTGATTGCGTTTAGCATTTTTTCATGTGCTTTGCTCTTTTTATGGTCATCCGCACACATTTGTGGCGTTTATTTTGCTCGTCACCCCTTATTGGAAATGCGTTGATTGTGTTAACCAGGGATAAGATGAAAGCCCACAGCTAGTTGAACTATTTAGTTTTAATTTGTTTCACCATTGAAGTCTACTCGTCTATTGTGTTGAATCTACCGACACATCATATAATGGACTAGCAACCCCTAGGTCTACTTTCACTATGTAACTTCAGTAACAGACTAGTTTACTATCATTTTTCATTTATTTGGCTTATCATTCTCAGACTTGTAAGTTTAATGTAATATTTTGAACATTTAAGTATTTTTGATGTCTCAAACAATTAGTTCCATGTGTACTATCATTTTCCATAGTTTTGAATCAATCTCACAGATTTGATGTCTTTACTTTTCAGCTTTTTAGCCCGCCCTCTTTTTTTAAGTAATTAAATACTGAAACTAAACTATTCTCCCCCTAAAATTCTAAAACCGAAAATCTTTTTGTGTTTTTGGATTTTTAAAGACAGGAAAATAAAATAAGGAAAATTAAAAAAGAAAAATAAAACATAAAGACAGACTAAGAACTCGATTCTTCTAGAATCACTTTAGTTTTCTTTTTAACGCCATTGACCTCTAAGAGATATAAAAACCGAGGTTTATAAAATGTTTTTGTGTAGTGTTCGGCGCGTTGAAAATCCGTATTAATTTTAACAACATCGAATAATTGGTTTTCAAAACAGTCATGTATAAAGTGATATTTAATACCGATGTGCTTAGGGTGTGTTTGATTTCGGCTGACCGGGATGACCCGGCTAACTTGCTGACTCGGTCAGCGGGTCAGCGCGTTTGATATGCATTTCGTTTCAGCTGACCGGGTCCAAGGTAGCTGACCCGGACCTGAAAAATAAAATGGCTGACCCATCCATCTTCAACCACAAACACAGCAGATCCACCCAACCCACCCCCCTGGGCAACCATCGACAACCACCCCACCCCTCGGCAGCTGGCGCTTCCATCGAGGGTAGACCCCCCTGCGCGACGACCTCCCTGTGCGACGACCTCCCTATGCGACCACCCACGGCGGACCCCCTGCGCGACCACCCACGAAGACCCCCTCGGTAGATCCTTCGGTAATATATAGTTTTGTTGGTGGAAGCTGATGATTCCACTCGTCAGATCATCACTGCTCTTCTTAGAAAATGCAGTTACAAAGGTATGTTGATGAAATTCGTGCTGATTTTGGTTTATTGGTGTTAATTGAAGGTCAATCGATGTTTAATTGGAGAAATTGTTGACGGGTTTGCGCAATTTTTATCCCAGTTTTTTATTCGTGGGTTGATGATTGTTGACATCGTTTGGTCTGTTTTGGGTCTGCAAAGTTTTGGGAAAGTTTAATTATTGAAATTGAACATCAATCGACGTTTAATTGGAGAAATTATTGATGGGTTTTGACGTTTCCTAATTCTTGATCTTCGTAATCTGAAACCTCCCCCCCCCTTTTGTGTGATTTTACAGTTGAATATATGTATGTGTATGTGATCTTGAGTGATTGAAAAACCCCCTTTTGGGTGGATCATGCCTCTATTACCCATGGTGAATATGTGTATGTGTATGTAGTCTTGTGATTGGTTTTATATAACCAAACTATGAAGGAGCGTTTTGGTTTTAAAACAAGGACAATTATTGAGGAAGATTGTACATTTGATATGTTTGTATATGCCTGTATATATGTGTATGTATATTGAGTGTAAGGTGGGTCAATTAATATTGCTTATGTAATTATCTTGAAATCAGTTGGGATATTAGTTCTTGATCTAGGCATGATAGAGTCAGTCAGATACTAAATCAAACAGCCAAGTTTTAGTCAGATGTAGACTCAGTCAAATCTTCTGACTGGGTCAGCTTCTGACTCAGTCAGATCTTACTCAGTCAGCAGAATCAAACAGCCCCTTAGTCTACTTGAGTCATTTTATGCCCTGTCGATATCTGACATTTTTACAAATTTACCCATCCTATGTAAATTTATATTTTTTTATTAACCCATATATGAATAAATGTAAAGTATATTTAAAGTTTGCTTTTTTGTTTTTAGAATATTTATCTATTGAAAGTATGGATATGTATTTTATATATGCTTGAAATCGAATGGATCATGTTCAAATGGTATTAATTATGGCAGTTATTGAATGTGTATATACAGAAAGTTAGTTGAACATCCTTATATCAAGAATTCATGCATATTCTATAATCAATATTTATATAGGTTACCAACATTTAAATCAGTCCTAAACAAAATCCCGAGTCCAATCCAACCTGATAAACCTGAGACCGACCCAACCCTTAGTGGTCCGGTTCTCGGTCTTCATTTCTTGCTAACTTCGGGTTTCAGTTCCTGACCCGTTTAGGTTGGGTTTTACCTGATACTCACCCATACTTGTTGAAATGAGATAAATGCAAAATAGGGTGAAACCATAGAACATGTCAACATGATTAGGGCTGTTCAAAATATTCGCGGCTCGAAGTTCGCTCGAAAAAAGCTCGGTAAAAGATCGGTTCGAAAAAGCTCGTGACTAAACGAACCGAGCCGAGCCGGCTCGATTTCTAAACGAGCCGAACTCGAGCTAGGGGTGGCTCGGCTCGTGGCTCGTCCCATTGGGCATGAACTAGCCCAAAATGACAAGCCCATTAGGGTTTAGCTTTTCCCTCTCTTTAAATAGGGACTCATCCCATCCAATTAAACCATCTCATCTATAACATCTCGTAAAATTTTTATCTATTTAGTTAGTTATTTATTTAATTATCTATTTATTTATTCATTTATTTATTGATTTATTTATTTATTTATTATTTATTTATTTAAAAATTAATTTAAATTCCAATAATCATAATAATAATAATTATAATAATCAAGATACT